>JAUBOD010000030.1:6449627-6462731 GCA_032353885.1 Nothura maculosa
CCAGCGCGGGCGGCGGGGCCCGCCGGCGGCCATGGCGCTGGAGGAGCGCGGCCGGGCAGCGCGGCGCGCGTGGCGGCGCCCAGGCGAGCCCCCGCCGCACGAGCACCACGAGCACAGCGAGGAGGACGAGGAGGACGACGAGGAGGAAGGAGCAGCGGGAGCGGCCGCGGAGAGGCCGAGGCAGCGCGCGAGACCATGTCGGGCCGGCCCAGAACCACCTCGTTCGCCGAGAGCTGCAAGCCCGTGCAGCAGCCCTCGGCCTTCGGCAGCATGAAAGTCAGCCGTGAGTATCGGGATCATTCCCGTTCCCGTTCCCGTTGGCTCCGCGGGGGGCTCCGGGGCGGCGGGGCGGGGGCGGGGGGGGGGGGGGGGGGGGCGGGCCGGCTCCCGCGGCCTCCCCCCCGTTCACCTTGAATGGGCGCCCGGCGGCGGCGCCGTTGGGGCCTGCGCACGAAAAGGGAGGAGAAACGGGCAAAAAAAACGGGTTTTAAAGCGGGGGGGAATCACACAAAAGCCCCAGGCGGGCGTTGTGGCCGTTCCTGCACCCGCCGCCGAGACCCGCCCGCCTGGATTGAGTGTTTCCTTGGGAAATGGGCTGGGAGGGTGCGGGATTATTTTCCCCCCTCTCCTCCTGCTGCCTGCCGTGCCGGGGCAGCAGGAAATGGTGCTGGGCCCGGGGTTCGGGGGGTGACATTCGGGGCTCCAGGCGCCTCCAAGGCGGCCCCTGCACCCGGAGAAGCCCTGGAGGGTTTTTCCAGGCACCCGTGGATCGGGTGGGAGCACCTTTTGTAAGCCCTTTTTTAGCCCTTTTTTATTATTATTTCTTTTTTTCCCCTTTTTTTTTCCTCAGAGGTTGCACTAAAAGGTGTCTCTTTAATCCGAATCAGACTCTGGTAAAATACTGAAGGAAATGGTGAATAGGTGTGAGCCCACGGCGTGCTTATTCCAAGCTGGATATGCCATTTCCAGCGTCCCCACAGAGGATTTTTTCCCCCCCCTTAGGAGCAAGGCCTGGGCTTTATTCTGCCCAGGCGTGCTGGGTATTGAGCAAGTGTGCCGTGTGTGCCCGTCCTTCCCGTTCTAGGGAACGGGCTCTTTCCGTGCGAATCGGAAATATAAATGTTAAATCCGGGCAGGGTGGCTGGAAGAAAGGCCCTGCTCGGATTCAAGGTTAGCTACGTGCCTGCAATCCGGAATTTGTGGGCTCCTCATTTGAATGCGCTCAACCTGCGAGAACAATTCCGTTGTTAATGTGAGTGAGAGCAGAGCTCTTCCAAGCGTTTTCTTTGCTTTTCCTCCTGGAAAGGGAGGGTAGGTCGCTGTGTGGCCAGCCTCATAGGCACTGCTGCTGAATGGGAATGGATCCCTGCCCATAGCCACACCTGGCAGCGCCAGAGCTGCCATTGCCCAGAGCTCTGGGAGCCACTGGCTGTATCGGGATCCCAACGACAGAGCCGGGGGCTCCGGATGCCTATGGGGGCCATGGAGGGCGCCTGAGCCCTGCCGGCACCGAGGGGTGTGTTTGATCGGAGCATAACCTGAGGCCCTTGGATGATAGGGGGGAAACTGCATTTGACTCCATTTTAATCTGTGGCTGCACTTGGAGCGTGTGGAATGGGAAGCGGGTCTTGGTGGATCCGTATTTCTGCAGGTGGCTCTGCCCCCATCAAGGCAGACCTGGAGCTGTCATGCTCAGGAGCTGCGTTTGTCTTATTGGGGCTTTCCGGCTTGTTTCTGGGTAGGCCAGCGATGCTCTTTTCCATGTGTTGGGAGCCGAGGCGGCCGCTCGCCTATGGAGAGGGCGCTAACGGCTGCCCAGGGCCAAGTTTGCAAATGGAGCCGCGACGCGGAGCGTCTCCCGCGGCGGCAGAAACAAAGGCTGTGGCATAAAGCGCCCGCGCTGGCGCTCGCCCCCACGAGCGCTCCCGTCAGGCGCCCCGCTCCTCCCGCTGCCGCCTGGAAAAACCGCCGGAACAAAGCGCGGCCGCCGCAGCGCCGGGCGGGAAGCGCGGGGCGCCTTTTCCCTTCGGCTGCCCGAGGAAGGGGCTCCGGGAAGCCGTCGCTGGTTTGGATAATGCTTTGTAAGAGCACCCGTGCTGCTAGGTGCCAGGAAGGGGGGTGATATTCCTGCTCTCGTAGTTCTGGTGGCATCTTGGGGTGTGATGTAGCAGGTTGTCTCTTGGTGATCTGAGTGCTTGGAAAAAGAAAGGCGTGTGTGGTCAGCGGGGAGTTTCTTGGCTCTTGCCTTGTGGTATTTGCTGGTAGATGGATAATGTAATGACGTTTTGAGCCCTTTTGGGGGAAAGCTGCGGCTAAAGAATATTACGAAGCGGGTGGAAATCGATGGCTCGGTGTTTTCCAAGTCCTGCAGGCAGCTTTAGGGCCTCTCGAGGTGCACGTGGGTCTTCTCCAAGATGCCAAGGAGTGGCCAGCCCGCTTGCTCCATGGCTTGTTCTTGTGGGCATGGAGAGGCTGTGGAATTAAATGGCCAGGTGTGTCTTGCTGGGGAATTTGCACAGCTCTTGCTGCTGCTGACTGAGGAAGGGCTCCAAGGGTTGGGAGGAGGGGCTGGGGAAGGAGTGGGAGGGCTCCTGCCCGCTCCTGCTAACTGGGAGAGGCTTTGGAGAAGAGCAGCACTAGCTTCTATGGTCCATGGCACGTGTGAGAGAAAGGGCAGGCGGGGTTTGCGTCATTTCCTTGAGTCATTGATTGGACTTTGTTCTCCAAGACCGGGAGAAACCTTGAACCTTGAGGACAGGGGATTTTAGCAGCATCACCTTTTCCAGCCCTCGGGAAAGATGACTTCTTGGGTATGCTGCTCTTACTGCTCTATCAGAGGATATGCAAGGATTTTTAATGTCTTATGAGAATGTGATGTAGCCTTTTCATGTATTTCAAGCCATGCCTGCCTCAGGAGCATCTTCTGAGCTCTAATTTCGGTGTATTTTATTTTCTCCCTTTCATATATTCGGTTTGGAAATTATTGCATCATTTTTGTGGCATTTCCCTATGGCTTTCTCTATTGGAAGTCGTTCTCAAGCAGCTTGTGCTGGGTGCAGGCCTGTTACTGGGCTTATTGCCTTCTCTGCGCCAAAGAGACACCTGCAGTTATGGTCAGTCTGTGCCCAGGCTGCTGGGAGATGCCTCATGTAACCAAGGGCTCAATTGCCAGAGTTCAGCTGTAACCTTGATGTGGAAGAGTTCAAGGAATCAGCTGGAATTGTAACTTTCCAAGGAGGTGTTCAATATCTAAATCAAGACCTTCCAGTTTCCACTTGCTGCCGTGATCTGTATGAGCTCGAAGCAGCCTTTTGTTCTTCACCTGGTGGCTCTTCCTTTGCCTCCACATGTGCATTGTTTCCTGAATGATGAAATGAACGAGTAGTCATGCAACAAATGACCAAAAATAGCTCGGCAAAAATAGAAGCCTTCAAGTTTGCAATTTAGGAATTTTAATGACTGTGAACCTATCTATTTTATTTTATTATATTTTTTTCTCTCTGAGCTTTTGGAAAAATGTTTAAGGTAGCACCAATTCCTTGCAGGCAGCAGTGCTTATTGTAACTGTAAGCAATTTTTTCTTTTTTTCTTTTTTTTTCTGGTGGTTTGCAGTAAATAATTATCGGGGCTAGTACTTGGCATGTGTGAAGCATTTTGGTGCCTGTGTGAGCATCCTGCATTTGTAATAAACACAAAGAATTTGCTCACTTTGAGGTCAAGGCAGGCAGCTTTATCGGCTTGTATGCGCTCAGCGCACAGTCTGCACTGCAAAATCTAAAGGACAGTCTTGGGATAACTCATTCTTGGCGTTTGGGAAGGATGTTAGGCTGATGCCAAACTTGCTTTTGCTGAAGCCTTCCCACCCTGTTCCCCCACCCCTTTCAGTGTGGTGGCTTTTCACACAGCACAATAGGCTGGTGTCTCTTAATGGCTCTTCAGAAAGTGGCCCATGGAGCAGGCGGGTCAGGGAGGTGTCTCTGTTACGTACCAGTGCAGTAGGACAGCAAACTAAATGCAGCTGCTTTCCAGGTAGGACACAGTCTCCTGGCTAAACTCAGCTCAGCGTGGCAGCCAGGTTGGTGTGAAGGAGGAGCTCGGGGTGGGTCAGGAGAGGCCCCAGGCGCTTTGAGCAAGCGGGACTGAAACCGGCCAAGGCACCGAGATAAGGCGGCCGGCTCTTTCCCAACGCGCCCAGGGTAGGGCCCTCTATTGCCTTGATAGCAGTTTCTCCCTAATTGGTTTCCGAAACTGGAAGTTGCCCATCCTGCTCTCCTTGCTGCGGAAAGGGAGCTCCCTGAAGCCTCCCGAGGGTTGTGCCTGGCCTAGGCCCGTCCTGGCCCTGTGTGGCTTTTTCTGAGCGTGGCTCAGCGATCGGTTTAGCCCAAGCTGCGACTTGGAAATATGTGGCCTACCAGGGGTCGGTCAGCTAATGAGAGCGAGCGCTATGGCGAGAAACGGCTCGTGTTTCAGCGCCCCAAAGTCATGCCTGGCTGTCCACAAAGGAGAGAAAAGCTGCGTGCGGTGCCTCCTTCTGATGCTGCTGCCCTCTTCTCTTGGCTCCTGCCGGTAGAGTTAGTAAAGCAGAAAAAATGAGGGCTGAAGGAGGTGAGGCCTGTCGGTGTGCCCTGCCAGTAGTAACTTGGTTAACTCTTCCTGCTCTGCCCCCAGTGTTTTATATTCCTTTAAAAAAAATCTTTTTTTTCTCCTCTCTGCTAGAAGATACACTGGTCTTGATTCCTTCCCAGCTGTTTCCTTTTTACTCTCTCCCTGTTTTGCAGGTTGCCTCTTCCTCCCTCCAGTGCTTCCTGAAGGCCATTTCTTCTCCTATCATCACTTGCTTAACCTTTCCTGTTTCTTAGTAATATCTAAAACCCTTTGGCCCCTTCCTGACACAACTGCAGGAATCCCTGATGTCTATGAGCTGTGTTCCTTGCCTGTATGCATCCTGCTTCCAGAAGCCAGGCCCTTGCTTCTCTCTGACCTTGATAAGGACTCAGGTGGCCTACAACGTTCCTGCCTTCCAGGTGCCACTGCAGTGGCTTCTATGCAGTCACCTTTTTCTTGGGAAGAGGGATGGAATAAAAGTAGTTCTTTGGCATATATTGTAGAGACTTCCATCTACTGCCCCAAGAGTTCTCCACTTCTAGTTTTGATGTACCATGTTGGTAAGTGCTGTCTTAAGCTGAGCCTAAAGGCCCTTCCCGTTTTTCCAGTCTGATTTACCCAGAATAGGGCTTCACAGTAACACAAAATTAGGAGTTATTGGCTGTTGTTCTTCCTTGTCCCCTTGTTATTTTTGAATTGAATGATGAATTAAGTAAGGACCCTACAAGCATACAAGGTATGTGGCTCTGCAGAAAGTCTGCAGTCAGAGCTTTGTGCTGAGACCTGCTCCAGCAATGAATTAACTGTTACTTGGACACCTCAGCTAATACCTGTATTCAAGGTGTGGGAGAATGCTTGTGGTCTCCTTGTTCAAGCTCTGGAAACTTGCTCTTTCCAGTGATTTTTCTTGGGTCCCACCTTCACATGGAAGGCTTGTCCTCTTTGCATTTCTAGAGATCCTGCAGACTTGCTCCTTGAGCAGCTTTATGGGCTTATTTCCTCTTTCTGCTTCTTTGGAGGTTTTTAACTCAACTCTGAGGACTTGCAGTCAGGCTCAGCTACATAGTGTGGGAAGTGTTAAAGCAGCAGCATTTTCTGCAGCTCTATAGTTAGTGGAGTTACTTGGCTGCTCTTTGAATTTAATGAGTGTCAATCCAGTACAGCCTTGAAAGACAAATAAAACTGAGACCTAAACTGCTGTGAAAGGGAGTTTATTGAAAGTTAGAGTCCTTCATGAAATGACTCTCCTTGTTTTTTTTATTTTTTGGACCAGAGTCCCTAAGGTATCTAAAATTTGATGCATCTCTATTGACACTAAGCTCATCCTTCAGTAATCTGCACATGTAGGTGATTCTTCATACCCACGGAAAATAAATACCTTGGCTAATTACAGCTTTCACTGTGTGGCAAGAAAAGACTCCCTTGGATGTAAATGCTTAAGCCCATATGGTGCTCTGCAAGCCAAAACTCGTATCTTCAGATGCAAAACCAGAAACCTCTTAGCATTTATCTGATGGAAATGGTGGCTTTAGCACGGCATTTTCTTCTTGGGGAAGACATAGTTTTGGAGAAATGATGGTCTGTGTGTGTTTACATTTTTGAGTTAATTTTAGCTGTAGCCCTATATGGAACAGTCTAGTCTTAAGGTGAGAGGTGTGAGTCATAGTTGCAAGATGCAGCTCTTGTAGACGTTACTGCTCCATCCCAGTCATGCTGAGATGAGTAGTGTTCCTGGTCAGTGCTTCTCTATGTCATTAAACAGCCGCCTAGAATTAAGATTTACTTCAGGCTTTTGCAAAACAAGATTTGAATAACAAGTCTAGGTAGAAGAGCTGCTTTCTCTGACTCTTGAAACTCCTCCCTCGTTGGTATCAGCTCATGGTTTGAAGAGGGATTCAGTCCCATGGGCTTCCTGCCCATGACACGGCACCTCAGTCGGAGCATTTATGATGAAGCTGAAAGTAGTTGTAAGGCTCTGGTGGTCCAATAGGGAAATGAGGGAATTTTGAGAGAAGCTCATCTATTGGAGCCGTTACAGAAGACATTTCTGAATGTTACCCAAAATGTGAATGCTCACAAGCCATATTGATGTGACTTTTGGAGAAGTGGGCACAGATTTCTTTAGTACCTTCAGCTCCATCTGGGAATCTTTTCATTAGGTGCTCTCGCCACAGATGACTTGTCTGTTGTTGAGAGCAGGAGCTGAAGCAAAGCACTTCCCCCTCTCTATCTCCTGTAGGCAGGAAGCCGAGCACTTCTGTTCTCACCCGAGTCTTCCTTACGGTGAAAGAAAGGAAAGCAGTAACAGAACTTGTCAGTGCCAAGCACTGTTCTAATTAGGAAAAGAAACCTTTACAGCAGCAGCAAATCCTGCAAGGATGCCCTGTCCTTAAGAGCGTTGCCACTTCTCCATAGCCAGTGGAGTGGCTCCCTGTCCCTCCTAAGTTAAGGACTGTAAGCCTGGTATTGCTACAGTAATTCCTGCTCCCAAGCAGGCACTGTGATCCTGTGCTTGTCTAGTGTGTTGGCATTAATTCAGGCTAGCCTCGCTCTCAAGTATTTTCCACTTGATTATCTTCTTGGTGTTTTCTTAGGCTTCTGCACAAATAATGTGCAGTTAATTTGGCTGCAGGAATACCAGTGTGGGCGTTCGAGATCTTCTTGGTGTCTACCATGGAAAGTTAACTTGAGCTTGCTGATAAGTGAGAACTTAATGACTAAATTTTGATCTCCCTTAATTAGTTTCACTAAATACTGTTTCCTAACTTGGTACGGTCCGATTAGGATGGAGTATTTTCCACTTTATAGGCTATAGTGACTAATCTTGGCTGATTGGAAGTAGTGGACTATTACGCTAGCATTATAGTCAGATGGAGGTGAGTTATTTGGAGGTAGCCGTTCCTGGTTTTCCCATTGATTAGGTACCTTTTGTTGGGTTGGATTCTGGAAAAGAGGTCTCACATATAAGATGTCTTGGGAATGTCAAGTGCTGCAGTTCTGGAGCTGTTCAACTGGTCTTCAGGCAAGTGGGCATCTTAGGGCAACCAGTGAGCAGCCGACAGTGTCTGCCAGGAGAAGTACTGGCATGTGATGGATGCTTGGTGGCCCATTTCTGACCAAGAGGTGCAGCAAGGATGTGGTGAATGGAATCAGGCGGTGCCTGGCTGATCCAAAGGGAGCCAGGGGATAGTCCCGTTAGGTACAACATGGAGACGTGTAGGAATTGGGACCAGCGTGTGGGAAGGCTGGAGTTGGAGCGCAGCTCCGAGGCTTGCACGGCCTTCTGGCCCAGACTGCTGGAGAAGGAAAGGAGTTGGGTGTTGGCTCTGAAAGGCCAACCAGAAGGGAAGCAGGAGGTCATTTGTCTCTAACTCCGAGAGAATTCTGGAAGCCACTGCTGTAGAACATGGGATGTTTTGACTTTTTTAGTAGGAGCTTAATTCTTGTCAGCTACAAGGCCTTTAGTTCAAAGAATTTTATTTTTTATTTTATTATTTTTCCCCCAGGAATATTTGTTTAATTTTCATACCAAGGCCAAGAATATGCTTTGTAGATAGATGAACTAAAATGTGCCTGTTACTGAAAATCCAAATATGATATTTTTTTTCCTGTGCAGAAGGAGGTGCTGTTTTACTTGCAGTCCATAGGGTTTTTCTGTTTGGTTTTCCCAATTCATACAGAGTCACAGAATGGTCAAGGTTGGAAGGGACCTCCAGAGATCATCTAGTCCAACCCCCTGCTCCAGCAGGACACTCTGCTGCCGACACAATCACCTGGAATCTATGTTGTTGTTTATATCCCGTCCCACATGCATCATTTGGTTTAACTAAGGTGAAATTGGAGGCAAAAAGTTTGGGTTTGTCCTCTGTGAGTGGGTTTCTAGAGGGGGGGAAGGGATTATAAAGTCATCAACCTAAATAAACAGAATATCTGATTGTTGGCCAACTAAATATGACTCATCTGGCTTGGCCCTCTATCTGGGTGAATGAAGCCCATATTCTAAGTGAATTTCCTTGCATTTGTGGAAAGTTAAATATTAGCATCAGAGAAGGTTTTGTGCAAGACATAGGTTTTGCAGGTGAATAGATGTAAGGTTTCCAGAATTCAATTATATTTATATGTGTGAGTGTATATATATATATATATATATATATATATGTATGTGTGTTTATATATATATGTGTGTATACACATACACAGAATAATGTCCTTGCTACTTATAGACCACTTCCAGTCTCATAATCTTAAGAGGGTTGGAAGTGCTAGTTTGGGAGCTGTAGAGCTCTGAACGCCCTAATGCAAGGGAGTAGTTGCTAGTTCATGTTGGGCAGCCTTGTGTTCCTCTCCAAGAAGAGAGTAGAAGAATTTTCCTAAATCCCATCGTGGCTTTAGGGACTCAGATATAGTGTTTTTACGTTGTTAATTCTGGATCAGGTGTATTAATACCCACAAAGAAAGACTGTAGGGATGGTTTTGGGCTCTTGGGAAGTGCTTGAAAGCCCCCCAGAAACCGAGGTGTGTGTCCTTGACCATTTCTGTGTTCCAGAAGATGACCCACTGAATCTGTAGTTGAAGAAAAAGTGCTCCTCCAGTGAGCTGGTGCTGGGTGTAAAGAGTGGACCTGAACTATAGGAATGAGATGATATTCCTGATGATATTCTATTCCTCAGCTGGAGGTGGGCAATGCTTTGATTGCAGCTCCCCACAGGGGCAAAAATGCCAGTTTTAGCTTGAGCTCTGCTTTGAGCTTGATGTGCTTTGATCTGTGTAGCAGGCATGAATTACTTTGGAGGTGTGCTTGGATTCCCCTTGTGCAAGTGACACGGGGTGGCAGTTCCTCACGTTAGGCGGGCGCAGCCCCTGCCTGGGCAGCAGGGATCAGATCGGAGCATCGCGCAATCAGTGGAGGTTGTAGAAATCCAATTGCATCGATGTTGATTGCCCTGAGGTGACCTCCCATTATCAGACCTGTTTACCTGTTATATATTTCGCTGTAGGCTTCCCCTCTGGTGGCCTACAACTTCTTTTCAGGTGGAGATACCGTCCTGGGGTGTCCGTGGAAGCTGAGCTGGACCTTGTTGCTTGTTTCTGTGTCAGCAGCAGAGCTGGGGCTGCTCTCCCAGCTGGGACACTTGAGAGGCCTCTGGGGTTTTGGAGACGGGCATAGGATCCTTGCTTGCATATGCATGAAGTAGCCCTCATGCTTATGGATGCCAGATATTCATGAGGCTACAAATAATACCTTTTGTTTAGTCCAGGCAGTCTCTGCCTTTATTTATTTTTAAAGAAGCTGCTGGATTCTTTTCTCCCCAGTAGCTTTTGGGCAACTGGTGCTAGAAGTTAGGTTGTCCCAGGCTATCTGTGCAAGGCAGGAATTCAGGTGCATTCTACGCAGTGGGCTTAGCTGAGGATAAATGGGATGGTCCAGAAATACTCCTACAGGCAGCCTGGCCCCACCTGCTTCTCAAAGTATGTGGTGAAGGCATCGTTGCTGCTCTTACCTAACACCATAATCCCAAATTACGATTTTTTCCCAGTTATTTTGGAGCATATTGTAGCTGCATAGACCTTCACCTTTATTTTGACATGATGAGAAGAGGGAACCCTTCCCCAGTTCTCCCCAAAGGAAGCTCTTCCTTGCACACTAGGTCAGATTGTGTAGAATCCAGTTAGGAACACGATGGATTCCAGTTAAGCCCTGGTAAATGACCTTCTGGCAACACCTTTATATTTTTATACCTACATACATGAGTGCACGCCTGCGACACTTACTGAAATGTTGGGACTGGTGGGAGCCTTCCTCCCTGACTGCATTGTTTTTTAGGCCATCAGCAAGTGACGTTTTAAAACACTTGCAGGAAATTAAATTTCTGAATTCAATAAATTGTCAAGTTGGGGTGTGTATGTGTATAAAATAGTATTTTTAGACCTTGCAAAGTGTCCTTTTATGCGTGTTAAGAGCTTAGAATCGCTATGTGGCTCTGACGTGGATCTTTATTTCTCTCTAATGAGTCTGAACGAGTGTTTGATAGAGGGAGCAGCACGAAACCCACTGAAACTTTGCAAGTGTGAGCAGTGCTGTTTAGCAAACCCATAGCAGTGTGTGCTATGGCCTGGGTTTCATTTCCTGTGGATTTCTCAGGATATAATTTCACTCACACCCCAGAGCAAACGTAACTACAGCTAGGGCTGATGTGCATCTCTTTTTAGGAAATTACAGGCTCTCTGTAGCAGGGTGTTTTTAACTGGGTGATTCAAGGGCTGTGTCAGTGTTCTTATTTTAATATTGCTATGACTAATACAAAAAAAGAATGGGGAATAGTGATGAGACAGCCCTGTTAGTATGAGGCTTGAGTTAGGGTAATACTAATAATATTATGTAGGGTAATACTAATAGTATTATGTATATGTGCAGACTGCCACCGAGGTGTCTCAGTCAAGGATGTGGCCTCTTCTTCTAACTTAGGGATTGGCTGGTTCTGAGCTTTATCTTTTGTACCCCTGCATTATTTTGTATTTACTCTCCGAGCTGCTCATGATGTTCTGGCTTGTGCATTCTGACCTGGGTGTTCTGCATGGTGCCCATCACCGTGCAGCCCCGTGTCCTCTGCGCTCTGGAGTAAGAAGCATGTGAAAAACCTACTGGTAGCCCATTAGAGTGAAGAGGCAGCGGGGCTTGTTGTGTGATGAGCAAAGTTGTCTCCCCTGAGGAGTAGTGTTTGTGGAGTATTGCTTGTACAGAGTGTTACCATCTAGCATTGAGGCTCTGGTTTTGTTCTTTGACTGCAGTGTGTTTGAGAGACCTATGACTTCCAAGTGTAGCAGAGAACAAAATAACACTTCTAAAAACACAGATAACGTGCAGGATTTTGTCGTGGGAATTGCTTAATAAATGGGTGGAGTGTTTGCCTGGGCCTGAGGAGGAGCCCTGGGCCTTGAGGAGAGCCCATGGAGCTGGATGGCTGGGGACTTGTGTGAAATCCCTAGTAAGTGCTGTGGGCATTGGCTCGGGCATGTCCCTAGGGATGCGGAATCCATTTGTGCCTAAGCACACGGAGTTGGGCAGTAATTCCACAATATGGAATTATTCCATGTATGTAACATGCTCACTGGATTTATCACTAGTTTTTGTGCTTGTGCAGAAATCACTGAGCATGAAATAAGAAGTCTATCACTTAAGACTCTTCCCTCTTTTTTGGAAACTAAAAGACAGTCAAAACACTAATAAGAGCAGCCCGACAGGTTTCTAAACTACATCTTAGTCTCCTTTGTAGATGATGTTCCTTTGTGTCCTGTGATAGAAGTGCAACTATCACAGATAGTGATGGGAAGGATGGAGCTGAGCTGAAGCAACGTGGTGCAAGTTGCACGACCTGATTGGGAAGTCTCAGTGCTGCTCCTGAAAGTTCAGGAGTGTCTCCTTTTGGGCAGTGCGACCAGGTAGATGAATGCAATAACAAATCCTTTTGTTTCATCTTGGCCTAGTACTAAGAAAAATATTCCTTTTGATTACTTAAATAATTGAAATCCTTTGGAGATTATTCAGCCATCCATTGAGGAAAAGGTTACGTAGATGCTGCTGCTGAAACCTCTTATCGGGAGAACATCATGGGATGACATCAAATGGGACCTGCTGGTGAATGGAGCCAACTTTGCAGAATGGAGGTGCTTGTGTGAATGGGCTCCCCCTGCTCACAGTTGCCATTTTGTGTACTTTAATGGACTCTTTCCTCTAGTCATTTGGTAGAGAGTTGCTTTCATTTTGGCTTTGTGTGGCTGGGGGCTTCTTTTTCATATAAGGTAGATCAAATGCCGTGCAGGAGAACAGCAGCATCACATTAGAAGTGCAGTGAAAGAAGGTCCAAGGAACAGGATATAGTCCTGTCTCTTCTGCTTGCACATCCACCGTTTTGAGCATCACCTGTGTGTAATTCACTGTTGAGTAATATTAAATTAGCCTTTACTTGCCGTGCTTAAGTTTCTCAGGAATTTCCATATTTTTACTGTTTTTGGCATGTTTGTTGTCTTGTCTTCAATGCAGGAAACAGGGTTGGACTTTGATTGGGACCAGCATACCTGTTCTCTTAAATGGACCAGACTGTCTCCCTGGTTTGCTCACCTCTGTCTATCCAGCTATGTCACATATCTCAGACCTTTGTCCAGGAAGGGTTTGCAGGTGGTACACGGCAGATCCCAGATGTGCCAGGGGCACAGGAGCTGTGAGGTGCCTCCGCCTTGCCGGGGGCTGCCCGGCTTGGGAATCCTGCCAGGCTTGTGGACCTCTCCCTGGCGATGGGCAGCCCGTGCTCCAAGCGACGGTGCCGCACGGCCGCGTTGTCAAGAGCAGCATGTTGGGGAGTTGACCTGCTGGAGAGCAGCCCCGCAGAGAGGGACCTGGGTGTCATGGTGGACGACAAGCTGCCCATGAGGCAGCAGGGTGCCCTGGTGGCCAAGAAGGCCAATGGGATCCTGGGGTGCATTAACAAGAGCGTCTCCAGC
>JAUBOD010000030.1:6475170-6488905 GCA_032353885.1 Nothura maculosa
GGCCAGGCTAACATGCCTGCACATCTGCTTTTTGGGAAGATACCCTCATTTAGCTGGCCAAGAGCAGATAAAGACCACGAACCTGCTAAGAGAAGTCTCTTGAGTCTGGCTTTGTAATTCTGTGTTGAGAATCTGTATCGTAACGTGTGTTTTCTTCTCTAAATCTGGCGTGTTTAGATAGGACAGCAGGACACTCTACTGAAGTCTTTGTGGAAAGTGCTGGTCCAACATCCTGCTCCCGGGACCCGCTCCCACTGAGCACAGGTGCTTCCTGCTCTCCTCGCTGCCTCTCTCCTCTCCAGCAGACATCCCTTGGATGTGCTTTGAGCAGAGGGGCTTCCTCCAAAGGCTCAGGCCTTGCTTGGGCTCGAGCGTAAAGCTGCTGAGCACCAGGCCCCGCAGGCAGCCTCAGCTCAGGCTTCACCCGTTCCCTGCCTTGGCTTGGCCCAAGTGGGGATGCTCTCAAGACCAAGAGGATCTTTTTAGTATTAGCTGTGCTGTGAGCTGAAGCACGGTCAAATAATGAACAAATGACTCCCCAAAAGATAAGACAGCACCACTGCCTTTCTTCTTACTTTCAAATTGGAGTGCTGATGTGCTTAAAATCTGCAGCAAGGTTGTGGCATGGTTTTCTCCATTTCCTTTCCTGAGCGTCTTCTCAGGCTCCTTCCCCCTGCACTTAATCTCTCTGCCTGTTTTTTATTCATTATTCTGCCTGCCTTCTGCACCAAAGCCCCCTTCCCTTTCATGGTGGATAAGATGCCTCTTACCTGGATCCTCTTCAGGTATGGATGGCTTTGGATGCTCCCCTGCTTTCCCCTGTTGCCTTGTCCCCTTGTGCATCCTGTTATGCCGATTATCTGACGTTTCCTTTCTCGTTCCCTATTCCTACAGTGTGTGGGAGGCCCATTCTTTCGGGGCAAGCTGTTTTTATGCATTGGCTGTAACTTCTATTTTTGCCATTGCCTGTTTACCATTGCAAGGAGGGGTTATGAGAAGTAGCGTCTCTCTCGGCTGCCTTGAGGATGACTCATTTTCACACCCAACAGGCAGTTTTTTATCACTCGAGCTAATATCTGTAACAAAATAAGTAATACGAAACTTCTAGCGAAGCCAGGTTTGAATCTGCATCCCACAGAAGTCGGCCAGTTATGTTGTGATAACAGAATAATTAGTTATCAGCTCTCAAGGCAGACGAGCAAGGAGGTTGTTCTTAGCAGCCTTTTTTAAAACAAAGTATTTAGCAAAGAAGTGAATGCCTACAGAAATACCTTCAAAATGCTCATTTGTTTATTTATCTATTTATTTATTTTGAACCTCCAGGCTTTTTTTGGACCTAGGAGGTATCTAGGTCAGGGGTTATTTAAGTTTGCCCACAAAAGCAAGTTGTTGCCTTCCCCATTACCTTCTCAATAGAAGTTTTTGTAAAATTGGCTTTTCACAAGCACCTAAACCCCCAGTAGCAGTAACTCGGACCCAAGGCACAGAATTCACCTCAGATGCCTTTTTACCTCTGGGAAATAAGAGCTTAACTTGTATCCTGTGCCCTTGTGCAGTTTGTGTGTATAATGCATACACACACACAGATGTTTCTATATGTGCCTGTGTGCACACACCTGGCAAGGCCTTGGTTCTTTGCGTGAGTTCCTTGGGAGCTGCTCCCCTTTGCATCCCGGCGGCATCCCATGGGTTCACGTCACCTTGGAGGGGTGGATTAGCCATAGGGGCGCTGCTGCTGTGGCTGCTCTCTTGGGATCCTGCTTGGCCTGGGGCAATACGAGGCTCTGCCAGTGTGGAGCAAGGTGGGTCGCCCTGTTCTGTGGTCACCACGAGGGATGGTGGAGTTAAAGGAGCCTCCCTTGACTCGCAACCTCTTTCCATAGGTGGAAACCGGCCTTTCGGATGCGGTTCTTACTAATCTTAGCTATGCTGGCTAGTTTGCAGGTGACCTGAGCAATATTTTCAATTCAAGCTTGATAGTCTCTGGAATTCCTGGGTGTGATTTTTATGGAGGAAATGGTTTCCAGAGTTCAAGGCATTTAAGACTTTCAGCTTCTCCTTTGCAAGATGAACACGCAGCCTAGTAGAGACCAGCTGTAAACTGGCACGTAGGACTAGTGCATGTGTAGGGGGGGTTCCCATCCGCAGCAGAAACGAATCCCTTTGGGAGAGGAATGGGAAAGCTTCAGGCCTGCTTCCTTAAACGCTTTTGTGCTTCAGCTCGTGAGCTAATAGTGCGCTAGTAATCTCTATAAATAGTCAGCTTTGGAAAAAGCATCACAAGAAACTGATTTCTGAAATTAAACAGCTCCAGAAATTATGCAGAGTTAGTTCTGCTGTTTCTCGTGCTGCAAAAATAAACAACTTGGCTGTTCCAAATTGGCATTTGGACATGTGGGAATCCAAGAGGAGCGCAAAGCTGTTTTCGTATAGAGCAAGCATAGGAATTTGGGTTTCTTTTTTTAAAAGTGTGTTTTCCTGAGGGGCTAGAAGGTAGAAAAGCCATCAATGTGGGGCTGCCCTGTTTTAGTAGCACCTGTGTAAAACTGGCTGCATGAAATCAGTTGAATTGGAGCAAGGCCCTTGCACCCTTGGGCTGAGATTAGCCTCATGTCCTCACACTGCCCTGGCTTCTCCTAAGTCATTAAAAACCCTCTTAATTTCTCCTGATGTTGTCAGGTACAATGCGTGTACAAATGCACTTGCCCTGATGCTGCAAGCTGTGATTAGCAGGAATATTTCCTGTTGTGAAATGCCCGGGCGATGCTGTTGCGCCTTTCTTTTTCTAAAAAATACTCTGTATCATAAAGGGAATTTTCAGCAGTGGTGCCTGTATCAGAACAAATAGCTGAGTGTATTGCAGCAGTTTAGGTGGTAAGTTCCAGAATTCAGAATCCCTTTGGGGACAAGATGTGTGTAGCCACAGCAGCCTGAAAGCAAAGGAAGGATTCAAGTTGCTTTCAGGCTTTTTCTCATGTGGAGGAGCCTGTTCAACCTTCTGCTTTCTGTTGCTTTCCCCAAGGATGCCTATGTGCAAAGGCAATCAGAACAGCTCTTGGAAAGCTGCTCTAGTTCCTGCACCCATGAACTTGGGCTAGGAGTTTTAGGTATCCTGTGGGCCCCGGGAACTTGAGGAGCACTTGCTCAATCCCTGAAGGAAGAACACTTTTTTTGGGAACGATGCCCTCTTGAGCAGTAAGCTCGTGAATAGCAGAGTGATGGAGTAAGAGGTACACGGAGACACCGAGTCCCAGGCTCCCTGACGTTGGAAGGGACCTTTGGAGATCACTGAGCCCAAACCTGTTGTGAAGCAGGGCCACCCAGATCACATCACACAGGCTTGTGCTGGGCCACAGCTTGAGTATCTCCAGGAAAGGAGACTCCCCAACCTCCATGGACAACCTGGCACTCCCAGGATGGAGAAGATTCTCCTCGAGCTCTGGCAGAGCTGATGAGTGTCAGGAACAATGCTAATGATCAAGTGGGTTTTAATTTATTTCTTTATCTGCTACCTTGATTTCTCTTTGGAAGGGGCCACAAACTCCTGTTCCACGATGTTCTGTTCCCGAACACTATGGAAAATTTCCCTGGGAGAGGGGTCCCATAGACTGCTGCACAATTAGAACTGTAGCACATCCCCTTCTTCCTAGTTGCTGGAGTTAAGGAAATGAAGTTGGAGGATAGTACAGAAATAGATGATCTTGCAGCTTGAGGCTTTTCTAAGAGGGCAAACTACTATTTCATTTAGACCTCTAATCTTTCCATTTGTTACTCTATCTCAGCTTAAAATTGTAGTCATTCAACGCATCCAAATTGAGCTTTGGTGCTGTTTTTATATGTGACTATTTTCCTGCACAGTGCAATTACACAAGCCTCTTTGTTAGAGAGGTCGGAAGGCTGTCATGCCCTGTAAGGTCCTTAGTCCTGTTTAGGTTCTCAGGTTTGGACTTGGAAGTTTTTTTTTGAAAAACGTTCAAACTTAATTTTTAGCAGAGTGCTCAGATACGAGAACATGCAAGTGATGCCACTTAGTGTGTTTTAAGCAACGTGTCCTGTGATTTAAAATGTCTTTGCCTAGCCTTGAATGCAGGAGGGAAAAGGCCACGTGTGCAGCACCTTCCTCCCCTCTCCTTAAGAGGTCTTTCGCAAGAGCTTAGTGAAAATTAGGCCTTTTACTTATGTTTTGGGGCGTTTTCCTGCTCCAGAGGCCACTTGAGATCTTTCACCTGGACGTTTCCCTTCATCCTTTTGATGAGGATGCTGAGTGCTGCACTGAGCCGGGTCAGTAGCTTATGGAGCTGTTTCCCAGAGCAGCAGCAGTGGGGAGGTGGCTTTAGGGGACAACATGTTGTGGCCTCGCTGTGTCCACGCTCCTCACGCTTATCCAGCCTCCAGTCATCAGGCTGGCCTTGTTGGACCATCCCCTTTTGTTCACGCTCATGATCCTGAAGTGTCGGATTCCACAAGTTCTTTGTCTGCCCCACTCTGAAAGCAGGAGGAAAAAGGGAAAAGCACAACATGTAAAACCAGTGGGTGCTTAGTTTGTACTGCTCCTAGGCTGGGCTTGGGTGGAGGTGGTGAGGAAAAAGTCTGCCTTCATTTTATCCACTGCCTTCATGTCTTGTACACCTTGATCCCCACCCTCCTGATCTTGCACCCAAATCCAAGGGTCCTGGGCTCTTCACAGAGCTCCATCTCGGCTCCTGCAGTCATCCTGCTCTGCCTAATCCATGCCAAGCACCTCTCTTCTGAGTATGGCAGCTCCCTACCCTTTGGATGACAAACCTCTCCTGCCTTTCATGTCTGTTTTGGTTGTCACTGTCTTTTAAGCGCAGTTCAAGGGAGCTTGTCCCGTTTTCCTGCTTCTCCCTGATCTTCCAGTCCTCTGCACGGGGTTTCTCCTGCCGCTGCGCTGTGACCCCAGTCAGTGAGATGATCCAGCCTCGCAAGTGCGTGGTGCGTTTTAATAAAAACCATGGCTTGGTTTCTTGCCCAGATGACTTCATTGATGTTTACAGCCCCGCCGCACAAACAGCTCCAGCAGCGTGATTTAGTAAGTGCTGAATTATGGTAGTCGGGACAGCAACAGGCTGCTGGGCTGGGTGGGAGACGGCGGAATCGCACTTGGCTACCAGGGAAAGGCAACATGCGACTGCACAATCAGCTCTTTGTGGGAGGAGGGTGGCAGGAGCCCTGCCATGCAGCAGCCTTTGGGCCAAGGCACCTGTCTCTGCTGGTGGATGGATGTGCTGCCCTCCTGGAGCTCCCTGCTGCCGCTTTGGTACCTCGGCGTTATGGAAGACATGAACGTGGAATACACAGTTAAATGGTACCTTGTGGCAATAGGCTCTAATAATAGACTGTTGAGTTCCTGCAGTATTATTTTCTTCTTCTGCAGAAAAATAAAGTTTGGAAGACAGCAGATTGCATATATGCTTGAAATGACTGATGTTCAGCTTGTTCCTGTGGATGCTACAGCTGGCTTCTCACGGAGCAGAGACTCTGTTTTGCACACATTTGACTAGCTGGTGACTCCGTGTTTGCAAGGGATGTTCTCGTGCTGCAGCAGGTCCGTCCTCCTGGAGATGGTCGTGGTGCTCACGGAACCCTGGAGCTCAGATCAGCCCTTGGAGGCTTGTAAGCAATCTCACCTGTGTGCTAACTTCCTGCTGCAAGGGGCAAATCTTGTTAATCTTGGGCTTGGACTGCTGGAGAGTGGCCCTGCAAGGTGCTTTTTGGGAGATGGGTTGGCTGGGCCACTACTCCATGCTGAATGTGGCTGTGGATTCCTGTCTTAGACCGAGTGTGTCTTGCAGATGCTGCTGCCCTGATCTCACCCGGCTGTGTAGCTCCTCTGGTGACATCTCTATCCGAGAGAGCAGTGCTAGGAGGATGAGAAACCAATGGTGTGAAACTGAAAGGAGTAATTTACACCTATTGGGAGCCAATATAGACTTAATTTCTTAGGTTTAACACAAACAAACCAGTATTGACAGGGTGCCTTTCTTGTTTCTTTTTCTACGGGTGTGAAAAGCTGCCAGTGCCAAACAGCAATTGTGGTGCCCCGTTCTGCAGGTGATGTGTCCTTGCACAGCGGCAGGAGGTGCTTTGTTTGCAGTCACTTTGCAAATGCTGTAATGGGGGAGTGTGCTCTTATCTCAGCCAGAGGCATCTCGTAATGTAGCCAAACAATAACTGGAGGCTTTATGGAATGGCCCCATAGATAATTTGAGGGCGCCTTTTAATTGTGCATAAGTAGGTTCCTGTTTCCAAGTCTTTAAGGCCCCTGAAATGACCAACAGTTCTTTCTCCTGAGGCTACAGTTCCTGGTGCTATAATAAAATGTCGTAGGATTCCTTTTTGGAGGCATAATTTTATTTCCAGCTTCTTTAGTGATGAAGGGGCACTCGAAGGTGTTTGGAGTTGGGAATGAACCAGTCTGTTTTCATACTATATGACTATGATTTGATCTGCGGCGTCATTGAAATCTGGGGAGCGATTCTGCTGCTGTGGCAAATGAGCTAAGCAGAGGTGACGATGCAGCATTGGGATAGATGAGGATCAGTCATTAAAATAAAAGCCCTGCTTTTGTGTTATTTCATGCTAGTTAGTTAGTTATGGCCATCATCTTTAGCCTTGGAAAGGAGATGAGTTTGGCTTAAGATAGGAATGTTTTCCAGCCACCTAATTTTGAGGAACACACACTTGCCTCCCTTCTGGTGATGAGTAACGTGTAAAAATGTCTAAAGCCTTTTCTCCCAATTCTTCATTTATAATGCAGGCATCTCTGATGTGATATTAGCTTGGGTAGTTATCTGCCCCATCAGCTATCAGGCTCTGTAGATATGGCAAGCTGAAAGGGCTCTAATTGCATTAAAAAGTGTCCTATGTTCTTGTGTGACCTCACAGATGAAACAGATCTTGTCAGCGCCTTATCACTCATTCCACAATGGAATGTGTTCCAGTTTAATTGCGTTTCACTCTCTTCAAGTGCTTGGAAAAGAGCTATTTCTCCTTGCTTGTGTGCTGAATTGGGCTTCTGGTTGATTTCTCAAATATTTGAAGTGATACTTCCTTATGTGTAGGTGTAAAGAAAGCATAATCCCACGCTTAACAAATAAAGGACAATTAGTTGTTGGAGAAAAAGCTGTGTCAGAAAAAATATTAAGTCTGTTATTGTCTAAACCTCTTTTGTAGTAACCCTGCTGTTGCTGCAGTGCAGAATCACAGTTTTCGGTGCCTTTTCTTTCCTTTTTCCCCTCCCCTGTAGCTCTTAGAGGTGGGCAGCCCCTGCCTGGCCTCATGGAAATCCATCCATGATCACCTGAGCAGGTCGCTATGGGTTGCTGTACATACCTCTTTGCAATCCTGTTGTAGGGAACTACTTTTTAAAAAAAATCTTAAAAGGAACATCACTTGACTGTATCGTACATCACCGTGGACTCCTCCTGCTCCCAAACTCCTGTAGGGTTTCTGGCTCTCCTTGATTTAGCTTTTCTGGAAAGTGTCTGCTGGTTTTCAATGCTGTTGTTCCACTCCAGCCCCAAGGAGAGAGCTGACTTTTCTGAATATGCTGAAGACTCAGTCTGCATCATGATGGAAGCCGGGTTGCCATCTCATCTCCTCACATGCCCTTGCCTTTGCTTTCCTGCACCTTCTGAACAGGTTTGTCACTACCTGCTGCTGAAAATGTTTGGATAGTTTCATGTTTCCAGCAGACAGTCCTGACGCTGCCTTAGAGATGTCTCTACCCAGGCCTGTACTGAAGTGGCTGGTAGGTTTGTTGCACGTCCTGTCTTCAGATCTTGGGCTTCTTACAAAGGAAAATCCCGAGCTCCTGCCTCTGGCTTGGGAGGTCACCAAGGCACATGGAGCTGCGGGCTGGGAGAGTGTTTGGAGTCTAATTGGTACTACAGGCTCCTCCTGTTTGGGATTCTTCCTTAAGCACTTACTACAGGCTGCTCTAAGGGACAGGGAAAACAAGAAAGATCCTTTTGCTTCCTAGGTGTTAACCAGGCTGACATTTGAGTATCTTTCCTTTCCCTGAGCCTTTCCAATAAAGGAATTGTGCCCTTCAAAGGGCTCGTAGCCGTTTGTTCCCTGTCTGCTGAGCCAGGTGAAGAAGTTGGGCTCTGGAGAAGGAGATCAGGCAGCTTCCCTGCCTTTGTTCTCCCTAAATGAGATGGGGCTTGTGCTGTTCTCCAAAGCAGCCTCTTTCCCTGGGCCCGGATAAAGCCTTGTCCTTCTCCCCTGCAAACAGCAGCCTTACAGGCTCTATTAGCTCCTTTAGGATGGGTATCTCTAGCATCGGCCGGGATATTGGCCTCAGAATGCCTATTTTATCTCGTGTGAGATTCCTAGAATATGAGGTGTCAGTGAAAGAAGAAGAGAAAGAACAAGCAGTGATGAGACCTCAAAGTCTCCTTTCATTTCCCTGAAAGAGAATCAAGCTTCTAATCAGGAAAAGTTGTGCTGCTGGCGAGAAAGCCCCAGCAACTTTCATGCAGATTTGGCACCACCACCATTGAAAAACCTCTTCCTGTATCACTTCTGGATACGTATGTAGCTCTTTCAGACAGGAGGATGTGTAACTTCTCAGTTTGGTTCATGAATTTCTGGGCTTATTTTCTGTCTGATACTGCTCATCCTGTACTGTCTTCAAAAGGATGCTGTTCTTCTCTGACCTTGAACTGCAGAGAATGGGAATCTGCTCCTGGTTCTTGGTGCCTTCAGTAATTAAGAAGAGATTTTGGTTAAACAGTGCCACTTTCTTCCCCTTCCTTCCCAATAGCTGTGTCTGTTTGAGGAGCCGAGCTCCAGCAGCCTTCCTCAAGAAACAGCTTTGGAAACTACAACCATACGTGCAGAGATAGTTATTAAAAGCCTTAATGGATGAGAAGGAATTGCATCTCCACATGTGGGGAGCATCATCATGATGAGATATATAAGTAACTTTGTAGATATATCTATAATATATAGATAGATACATCTTTTTCTACTGTTTTTTTTTTTTTTTGTAGATAAGGGATTCCCAGTCTGCAGGTTTGGTAAAATCTGTGTCTTGCAGTAAAATACTTGCAAGTCTGTGGTGTGGCTTGAATCCCGGTTCTGTCCTTAACCTGGGAAAGCAGCCCTGCTGGGAACGGAGGCAGGAAAGGGCGGCCTTGCTCCCTGCTCTTGCCCTTGGCACATCTGCCCACTGCGTGTCCTCGAGATGAGTTGGCTCAGCTGGCTGATCCCAGGCCTGTTTTATTTTGGAGAGGGATTCGTTTGTGGGATCAGGAGCTCCACTGACTCATCCTGGGCTGCAGCGTTGCCAGACCTGCTGCGGAGGAGCATGAGGATGTGACCATCGCTCCTGGAAGTGGCCCCTGCTTTGATCAGATTATGTGTAATATAAAATGAGCTGTAGCTTCTCCGATTCCCCTAGGAGATTCTGGACACCTTCCCTGGCATATAGTTCTCTTGTTCTTGTCCCACTATTTTTATTCCTTAAAACCCTGACCTGTCCATGAGGAGCAGCTCTGCTCTAGTTTCGCACTGCAAATGAGGCAGCGTTTTAGAGCTCCTTCACTAAGGGAGCTCTTCCTTCCCTGGAGAGTATCTGCCTTGGGCCGAGTGCCTAAGGTTTCTCCACGTCAGCTGAGCACGTGCTCTCCTTCCATTCCAAGTCATCTTCAACCTGGCTGACTTGGCCACTTCTGAGCTCTTCTAAAGCCTAACCTAACGCAGGACCAGACTTGGCCTCTAAGGGTGCATCGTCTCCGACAGCCCATCTTCCTTCTGCAGCACAAGTTGGGATGGCTTGAGGTTGGTTCCTATGGACATGAGCCCTTTGACTCATGGACTTGCATACAGACACACATCCCCGTTCAACCAGGAGAGGTCCTGTTAGCTACGTGGCCACCTTCTGCCCGCTTCACTTGGCTTTTGCTGCTCGCAGGAGCTGAAGAGTGATTCTGAGCTGTGGGTCATTTTCTTGCTGTTCTTCCAGGGTTGAAATAGGTGTGGGATGGAAACCTCTCAGGGCGAGCCGGAGTCCGACTGCCCCCCTGGCTCTTGGTTGTGCTCTCCCATCACCAGTGATGCTCCCTAGAGGTTCTGTCAGGCCACCCTGCTTCGGTAAAGGTGGAGGGTGGAAAGCAGGGCAGAAAAGTTGGGGGAGGGAGTTAGCAAAAGAGATTTCCAGGTAAAAATCAACAAAACAAAAAGCCAACATCCTGGGGAGGAGAAAAATACATGTGAGGTGCTGTCTCCCCTCGGGAGAGGGGATGCACTTTGCTGGGCTTCCTGCAGCAGGTTCAAGCAGGTGCTTCTCCTTGTGGCTGTGCTGTCAAGGCCACCTCTTTTGTCTGTCTCTATATATATTTTTTAATGAACAAACTGGAAGATGTGATGTTTGCATCAAGGGCTGGGTGCTGCAGCCAGCGCCACAGCCGCGGCCAAAGCGGGAGGCTGGAGCGGAGGCTCCCACAGCCGTGCCCGGCTCCTTCATCCAGGGAGATGGAGAAAGGGTCCCGGGGCAGCAAGGGCTTCCTGCCCTTGGAGAGCCCCTGTCCTCGGGGGGCCCGTGGAGAGCTCCTTGGAGAGCAGGGCCCAGGGCTGGGGCTTTCCCAAGTCGCAGTGCAGCAGCGGAGCTGCCCTGTAGCCCGACCATCCCCTCATCCAAACGGGATGTGCACGGGTCAAGTCTGAGCACCCCGGCGCGGGGAGAGCGGGATGCTGCGGGCCGGGAGAGCGGGAATGCGAGAGGAGCTGCTAAAAATAACTTGTGAGCAAGTAGGAGACTGCTTAGGAAATGCCCGCGGCAGCCAGGGTTTAGATTAACCTCATTGTGTGGATCTGTCCCTCTCTTTTTCTTTTTTTCTCTCGGAAGCAAAAACTTAAATACAGGCTTTCCGGTGAGTGGCTTGTGTAGGTAGGAAAGGGCTCTACTTTAGTGCCTCAATACTAAGCTGTAGGGAAGGTGCACGCTCCCCTATTGCAAGCCCAGCAGTTGTGGTTAAGCTCTGCTGGATGCTTTAGAAAAGACTCGGGCGGAATCTGGAATTTGCGGAAATCACCATGACTTGTCGGTTTTTTGGAGACCACTTTCCTCCTTGCAGGATCCCCTTCCCCACCCAATTCTGCCCCGGAGTCGGGCGGTTTCTATTTCTGCTCTCTGTGTGCAGTGTCTTTACCTGAAGATGAGAAGTTGTGGTCTCTGAGGCTCTGCTCCCCACATGGTGCCTTTTAGCTGTGCTCAGCCTGGCATCCGACTTCAGGCTTAAATGGATCGTGCTCCTCAAGTCCCGCTCCAAGTAATGTATTTTCTGACCTTTTTTTGTAATGTCTGTGGTTTCATTTTGAATCTCTCCAGTGCTTTGAATTATCCCTTCTGACTTTTTAGATACCAAAAGTGAACAAGCTATTCCAGGAGCTGTTGCATGGATGTCAAGTACAGAAGAGAACATTTTTATATTAATATTTATTTTATTTTTCCTAGCTAATATTCCCCTGCTTAGGTGCCCATGGGTTGCTTTAGCAGTTCGCAGCACCGTTCAACCCTTCTGTCCATTCCCCTATCCGTCAGGATGCACTTCCACGGCTCAGCTCATGCTTCCTGGGGTGGAATTACTGGGTTTGACTGACAGTTTTGCCAGGTATCTTGGTTTGCTTTGTGCCTAGGGCCCTGAGGGAGGGAGGCTCCCAGTTTTTGTGTCCCTCATCTCTCCACTGTATCCAGCTCTCCCTGTCTTGTGTCACACAGCTTCATTGCTCTCCTTTTGCCTTGTTAAGTGCAGCATGGAGCAAGAATGTATGTCCATGGGGTGCTGCTGTTACCTGGATCGGCCTTTCCAAGGCTCCTGCTCATCACAAAACATCCTCTCTGTTCCGGCTTCTTCGCTGGCTCGTCTGAAATGCTTGGATACAAATTGTGAGATTCTTCTGATCTTAAGTAACGTCTGATGACTGCTCTTTATTGCAGTGTTCAGTTACAGTTGAGAAGTCAGATGACATTTCCTGTGCCAAAAACAGCCTATATATTTATTGAATACTTCTGTTTTCCACGAGTAGTGATTGACATGCTGTCTTTTTTTGGTTCAAGCTTTGCCTGGGATTGTTTTTGGAATTCCAAGGATTCCTTTTGTTTGTTGTGAATTAAAAAATCTATTTTGCTAGATTTCTGGCTTTGATTCCCAGTTTCCCTCTTCATCCTCATACATTTATTTCTGTCTCTTGCAGTGTTTTCTGTTAGATAATGCTCACGCAGTTTGCTGCTGAACAAAGGAAGCTGTCCAGTAAAGCAGTGCATAAATGCATCTTTATGTATTCTCCCTGTGTTGACTTGTAATTACAGGCTTTTTGAGAAATTAGGCCTTTATGAAGCAGACTTAGGTGTGTGTGCTACCATTTCCAACTTAGCTATTTATATATTTAAGCAGGATGAACCATAAATGAGCTGTATGCACAGTATAATCCTGCAGTCTTTGCTTGCACTGCCCCGGAGACTGGCGGCTGCTCCATATCAATGAAGCGCCGCGGAGTCACTCGTGTCCTGGGCAGGAAGGGGGCTGGAAAATGGCAATGGAGCCTGGCTGGTTCTGCTGCCCACAGCGCGTTCCCCTCCACACTGAAGGGGAATTAACAAGTGAGGATGTCAAGCTGCCTTCTTCTTGTTTCTTGCCAAAACCAAGTGCTGATCAGCCAGGTGGTGTGTTGCACTGAGTTGTCTCATCAGGCTGAAGACTGACAAATCTTTTGACCTTCTAAATGATCAACGAAAATAAAGGAGTATTGAGACACTCGGGTGCCGCTTTGGTCGCTTGTTCTCCTGTAGATGCAGTGGCTGCTGCCTGGAGCCTGTTGGAATTGGCAGAGGCCGCAACCAGCAGCGTAAGGTTTCAAGGGAAGTGACTTGACTCAATGGAACATCCAGCAAATTCAGATGAAAGCGCGGAAAAGCTTCAGCCTTGGGAAGGGGAGAACTGAGTGGCCAACAGTGACTGGCTTGCATGATGCCATACTTGAATGGAGAGAATGAAGGTGGATCAAAGAGGGCATGTGAATTCAGTGCAGACAGACACCCCCAGGACCTCAGACACTCTAGAGCGTCCTCCGAGATCTTCCTTAGGACTTCAAGCAACCTGGTGAATGCTCAGGGGAAGGAGCTGTGCGTGTGGGCACGCTTATTGGGAGCAGCGAACAAGAGGGCCCACATGAAGCCCAAGGGACAAGCGGAGGAATCGCGGGCAGCGTGAAGGCCTACGAGGTTGCCTTTGAAGTAGGGAGAGAGCAGCTGTAAACATCCCACTAATTCTTTGTTTCTTCTCCTCAAAACGTGCACAAGGGGAGGAAGGAGGAAGAGCGCTTACGTGAAGTTGGAAGAAGTAAAGGATCAGGGACCTGTGTGTGCCTTAACGTGCACGGCCTCGCCGGGAGCAGAGCAGCTGGGAGGGAGGCAGGAGAGACGCAGCCTTGGACTTGCCCAAGGCCCCTCTCTGGGGCAGCTCTCATGGCTTGAGAAGGAAATCTTCGTTGTGTCCGTGGGCTGAAGGGCCTTCTCTTGAGTGGCTGCTACATCCAGGCACTGGTGAAAGGTCTGCTGGCCCTGTCCTTGTAGCAGAGCTCACGTGGAGCTGGAAGTAGGAGCCTGCAGCTGACATAATGTTTCTGAGAGGAAATCCTTGTCCAGGAGTAAAATCCAGTGCCTCACCTGCGTAAGCATCCCAGGATGGTTGAGGTTGGAAGGGAC
>JAUBOD010000030.1:6514024-6528510 GCA_032353885.1 Nothura maculosa
AAAAAAATATATGAGGGGAATGGAATTTCTCTAAGTGCAAATATATGACGCGTTAAGGACTCTACAAAACTCAGATGGTGTTTCCCAAATCCACTCTCCGTATGCTTTTCTTCCCTTCCTTGTGTCTGTTCCAAGGGCCGAGTTTAAAGGCTCAGCGGAGTCGTGCCCATCTGACTGTAGCCTTGTAGCTTGTGTTCCAGAGGAGGGAGCAAACAGCAGGATTTGCTGCATCTCAAGAGGCGTGTTCTGTTTGTAGCCTTTTAAAGGAGGCTACAAACGTGTGTGTTAATGTGAAGCTCTAGTAGCTGCCTTGTCTGTTCAAGCATCAGCATTTGAGAAGTTGCAGGTGGGTTCAGGATGGACGAGTCCTCAGGGTATCCCCTGCTGCAAACCCTGCTCAGAGCTGGCTCGGCTGGGAGCCACAGGAGGCCTATCTGGCCAAGGGGAGTTGGTGGCACCATGGGGTGGGAAAAGGGGCTGGGAGACCTTCTGGACGTCCTGGTCTTCTGAATATGTAGCTACAGATAGAGTTTTGGTATGAATGTTACCATTTGTAGAAGCAGATGGAGTCTTGACTTGCCTTTGCATGTGGCTGTAGCTGTGCACAGGGCCCCAAGGATTGGGTATTGGAGTGGGAAGGGGTTAATAGGAAGGGCATTAGTGGGCAGGGCGCTGGGCACCCTCGTCATGTGGCAGCTGCACAGGGTGGAAAAGGCAGCCCCAATCCCTGGCCCTGCGTCTCCAGGAGGCAAGAAGGGGAGCACCCTTTGGGATACATGGTCAGGGATCGGTTAGGGTGGATGTTTGGAGCCCAGCTGGTGCCTTGCTGAGAGGAGCCCTTGGCCTTGCACCACGCCACAGATAAACAAAAATTTGCAGAACCAGATTTCAGGAATCAAGCAGATTGTTTTTTAATCTGGTATATAACTTGACCAGAATGAAGTAGAATGTTGTGCATTGCAAGGCAGAAGACAAACGTCGTGTGGGTTTCAGTAGTTCCTGAAGTTCCTGCAAGCAGCAGCCATGCTAAAGCTTCTCAGAACGCCCTGGCAGGTATCTCCAATAACAAGAGCTTAAGCAAAATTATCTCTGAAGTCTTTAACTTGGGGTTGAGCTAGAGGCAGGATTTTCCACTTGGCTATTCCAATTCCACATGGCTAATTCTTGGCAACGCCGCTTGCTGCTGAAAAATGCAGCCCTTATTCAAGACAGCAGGTGGATCTTCACGCTTCAGGGAGCCGGTTTCTTTGAGCTTGTGATGCTTCATTTGAGTGTTCAGGGTAAGTAAGAAACTGTCTGCTCTTCTCTGTTGCTGTCCTGCCAGCCTCAGCTCTTTGCCTTGGAGATTTCCATTTCTGCCGGGTGGCAGAAGGGGTAAAACGGGAACCCGGCCGCTGGGAGCACCGGGCACGACTTGAGCAGCGCCGCTGGTGATGAAAAGTCCCTTGGCAGGTCCGGGCAGAGCGGCACGGGATTGGCTGGGAAGCACTTCCATGTCGGTGGCTGCGTGTGGAGATGGCCAGGGATTAGTTTGTCTGCTGCTCTTGGGGAGAGCTGTGGTTTGCAGAAACAAAAGCTCCAAAGCCTGTCCTCTAGGAAAGAGGAATGATCTTAGGTGTCCCTGCTGGAGCAGGGGGTTGGACTAGATGATCTCTAGAGGTCCCTTCCAACCTCAACCATTCTGTGATCTCTCTTCTCCCTTGTTGGTCCGTTTAGAAAGCAGTAACAGTATTTTGTCTCCCTTTTCCTCATAATCCGTGTGCATACGTATTTGCTAATATCTGAGAAGCTTAAATTTGTCTTGATTTCCACATGCCCCAAAGGGTTTCTCCAAATGCAGTTTGTTTCAGTTGCCTCCATTTGAAAACTCCGTGCCTGATAATCACGTAGTTCATTTTTAATCAATAGGCAATTCGAGGCACAAGGCAGCCTTAATACTGTCCCTGTTGCAGCAAATTGGGTTAAATTCCTGAATAAAAGACTGGAAATAGCCGAGAAGAGCACAACACAGAAGAGCAATTCGAAGCATTGCTAACACTTCGTAGTGAGAGGATCCCGCAGTTGCTGCGCAGAGGGAACTGGTGTGTAGAGGTTGGAGGTGCCTTGGTCTCCTTCCTGGGGACATTCCTTGGAATTACTTCTGGGGTTCCAACTCCCTGTCCTTTCATTTCCTTGCCACAAGCTCCTGTTCCTCTCTCTTTCCTTCTCTTGGACTTCCTTCCTGCTTCAGGGGAGATCAGTGCAACTTTAGTAACAGGGAGGTCTTGAATCAAGCAGGGCTTGGCCAATTTCTTCTCCTTTGCTCTCTGTGTTTGGGTGGCTCCCCCTTTCCCGAGCGTCTTTGTATTTAAATCACCTTTGTATTTCTTAATCCTCTCCTTCTCATTTAAATCACTATCTTGCTGGATGCTGACCTTCCCAAAAACACGTTTGATAAGTGGCGCCTTCGTGCACAACCCGTGTCCAGTTCAAGGGAGTTCAGCAGGAGCGTTGAGCGCACGTGAACGTGACGGATTTGGCATTCCGGTTGCCTCTCTAAATCATTTCCGTGTCACTTTGTTCTTCTTGCAGGTTTACAGGCATTAGTCAGACCTGCTGCATAACTCAGCTCTTTCAAAAGGCTCCTCCTTAATGACTTGGCCAGGGTTGATTCCCATTTTATTTTCTCCCAGAGGTTTCCTGAGGTATCTGATAGCAGGGCACTGATTTTCTAGCTCTAATGTGCTTTTCAGTAGCCCGAAGCTGAATTACGACTAGCAGAACGAAACGGAAAAGAGAGAAGAGCTCAGTAATAGTTTGCTTGGCCCAGGGGCCTTTCTCCGGTGTGAGAAGTGATGGGTTGACTCTCTGTGCTCCATGGCTTTCCAGGAGACCCTGGAAAACAGGAGCTCCACGGGGCTGGCCACCCTTGCTGCCTTCAGGGAGCCTTGCACTCGCTGTTGTGCCTTGTGCCAAGGCCTTGGGAAGGCTGGGAGGGGTTGCCTGTCACCTGGCCTGTAGGAGGGCAAACCCTCTGTGGAAAACCTGCTTTTCTGCTTTCAGTTGGGGCTCCTGGGTTTCAGAGGCTGGTGAAGCATACGTGTAAGGGTAGGTTTAAATCTGTTTTTATTGTAAAAGCACGTGTACGTGGAAGGGATGGTCTTGCCTGTGCTTTTTAGCCTAACTCTGTTGAGACCCTTTAGAGCTGGACTGCAGGTGAGGGCAGATCTGCATAAACCAAGTGTGTCCTTGGTTCCTCAGCGGAGCGTATTGTGTGGAACCAGCGAACGTCTCTGAAGTGATGGCTCCTGAGCAGAGTTACTCAGCTTTGCAAAACCCGGCACCACGGCTCGTAAGCCCCTGCTCTGCCTGCATTTCAAGCACAGATGCTGCTTTGCAGCGTGTCATAACTCCTGGGTCGTCCTGCGCGGATGGTTTTATTGTGTTTAATAGTCTGCTCGATCCGTATCCGTGCCCGAAGGAGTGAGAGAGACCTCTGGAGGGATTTGTTCTTGCATCAAATCATATAAAAATAAAGTAAACGCTGTTCTTGTTGAGTAATGGTATCTCTGGTAAGCTAATGGTTTTCTCTTTAAGGTGGTTTGTATCCAGAGCAGTCAAGGAAAGCGTAAATGGGAGCTCACACAGATCACACAGAGGCAACATGCTGACTTGTAGGGAGGCTGAGCTGGCCCTTCTGCATGTTGTAATTGATTTTTAATCCTATTTAGCCTGGTCTGCAAGGGCAGACAGCCAAACTCCGTGCGGACTCAGGATGGAAATTTACTCCCATGTACTTAGGCTGAAGTTTAAAATAAATGCCCAGGTGATAATGCACGGAGCCTTGAGCTCCGTCCCAAAAGGAGAGAGCTCCCTTGAGTGGTTTGTGCCAGCCTAGGAACCTACAGGCCCAAGGAAGGGCCCACAGATGAGCTTGGTCACTCCCAGCCTTTCCTCCTAGGTGGATCTGCCCAGGAGCCATGAGCACCAGTGCTGAGGAGCAACATAGGCCTTGCCTGAGCCTTGCCAAGCTCATGGCACAGAGGACACGAGGCACCAGGTAGGGATTATCAGGGACCCTTGTTGTGGGTAGCTGCGTGCTCGGAGCCTCCTTGTTTGCAGACAGCAGCAGTCCCTGGTTATGAGTAGGTCCCATTGAAGAGAAAAGGCAGTTTTGTCTGCCTGCTTGGCAGGAGGGGAGTGAGCAGCCACGGCTGGAAGCAGGTAGATCCTCCGGGTGGAAATGGGCAGGCCTGTGGTTTCTCTCCAGCTCTGTGAGTTGTCCTGTTTGTCAGAGTTGCTTTTACCTTCTCAATCTCTCTTCCTGCAGCTCTTGCCGCTTCCTTCTTCCGTGTTCAATAGCGCTTAGAAAAATTACTTGTACTGCCTGTTCTGACGCAGGCAGAGTTTAGATGTTGAGTGTAAATAACCTGGTTTGCTGTCAGGGATATATCCCGTTACAGAGGTTTCTACAGAGTGTGGAAGTCCTGCACAGGCAAGAAAATAAGGGATTTCCAAGGACTGTTTCCTGTTTTTCAACAGGACTTGTAGGGCAGCTCAAAATCTTCAGTGATCTCGAAATCCTCTATTAGTTTCATTTTCCTGCAGGTTTATTGCCACCATATGATGGGGTCTTCACTTGAGAACTCAGGTTCTCGAAGTTCTCTCTCAGCTTTCCCCAGGTTCTGTCAGCAGTGGTCTCAAAGATCATAAATCAGTCCCAACTTGCAGGTGTTGGGAGGCTGCTTCTGACTTTCCGTAACAAAGTCTTTCATCTTGGACATAATGCAGCTGAAAAAGCTTAAGGACTTTAAGGGCATTAAATGGACAAGATAGGAGCCTTCTCAGCTTCTCATGCTGGATGACCATTTTCTTCACCATAATCTTACGGAGAGTGGAAGAGCAAAGATAAACATTAAAGAATTTGGGGGATTTTTTTTTCAAGATTAAGAAAAAGGGTTGCATTAAAACACTTTCCTTGTGTTAAAACAACTCTTTCTCTGGAGATCTTCCAAGGATGCCGCCCTGTGCCCCGTGCTCTGGGTGTCCCTGCTGGAGCAGGGGGTTGGACTGGATGATCCCTAGAGGTCCCTTCCAACCTCAACCATCGGCACCACCTTGTGATGCAGCTTCTTGCACAGACGTGAGCAGAGATGGGTTCCTAGGCCAGACTCTGCTCTCCATAGGCTGCTCCCCCAGCTGAACGGGTGGGCGGTTCCTGCTGCATCCCACTGAGGAGCAGCCGGCCTCACGCTGCAGCTCGGGACCTTCTGGCTGGTCAGCAGAGGAAAAGAAGGCTTGGGACAGCTGGCATTTCTGGAATTCAGCCCTGGGGAACTGAGGGAAGGAACTTCTACCCAATATTTGCAGTACTAATAGCACATATTCCTGTCTTTCCGGAAGGTTTAAATGTCGCTTAAAGTTGATCCATTGACTTCTCTTCGGCCCATGAGCTCCATGCACAGCAGCAGTCATACGTCCCATACCCACCCTTTCTTTTGCTGGTGGCCACCCTTCTGCTTTGAAATAGCCGTGGCTGTAAAATGCAAGCAAAAACATGCATGGGTGGCCACTGGATGTCACCATTCCTTCATACAAACAAGGTCAGCTGCAGCCTTTCTTCCTTTTGTTTATTTGTTTCTGCATTCTCAAGTTTTTCTGTTGTGTGGTGGCTGCTGAGTAGTGTGAGTGGGAAGGCTGCAAGTTCTCGCTTTGTCTTCAAAGCAGTTCTAAAGTCTTTGTATCTTGAAAGGACTGTGCAGGCCTTCCAGGTAAGAGGAGGAGGGTGGGTCTCTTGTTGGTGCTTGATAAGAAGGTACAAAATACATGCAGGGAGTAGCCCCAAGTAGAGAAAGTGAAACAAGCCCTTGGCTCTAGAGCCAAGACGGTGACTTTGGACTGGTGTGTTGTCCAAATTAGGTGGCTAAACAGTGTGAGAGGTCTCAAATGCTGGCGCTGGGAGGTTAAAGCAGGGCCTTAACCAGGTGAAACGCTTCCATGGGCTGGCATTCGATGGGATTGGTTCTCCAAATCCACCTTAAATCCTCTAGCAGTCGCTCTTTGAACCAGGCCCAGTGTACCCAGTAGGTCAGCAACAGCATGGCTGTTTACCTCATATAGCCCCAGGACTGAGGATGCTGTTGGATAACTTGGAAAAGGGAGGCACATTCTTTAGGAATGAGTATTCCTTTACTGTAGATTATCCTAATCTGAGCGCTGTTAGCTTGAATGGAAGGATGAGGTGAGTAACTTCAGGGCGCCCTTCTGTCCTCAGAGATGTGAATGCAGAGTTGTTGTAAGAAACCCTGTGTGGTTCTTGCCCTCAGTGCTGCCCACAGACCGGCTCACCTGGAGTTCATCTCGCACCGATTCCGTGGAATGATCTGGGTTTGAAGCACTCTTGTGATGATGATGATGATGATTTTTTAATGATGATGATGATTTTTAATTGCAAAGCTCATTGCTGTCACCACGCTGTTCGTGACCTGGCAGGAGCAGGAGTACTGCAGGAAGCAAGCTCAGCATCTGCTCAGCATCCCTTCCCAGATGCGCACCGCTAGTCGCTGCTCTCAGAGCCTTTTGCAGCCCGTTTAATCCCTGATTCCCAGCACAAAACAACAAAAAAGAAAGAAGTTAAGCTACCCAAAAGCTGAAGATGGTGCCTGAGGTGGTGGTTCCTGAGCAGTTCCTGGTTCAGCCGTTAAGGCCCCTCATGTTTTGCTGTGGCTCCTGTGGATGTTGGGAAGCAGCTCGTGCCAAGTGAGCATTTCTCCAGCAGCTGACAGGGAGCAGCGTCCAGTGCTCGAGGCAGGGGCAGGTGAACGAGCTGCTGCCCTGTCATATCAAGGCCCTAATGAAACACATGGGTGCTGTGCTTCAGTTCTGACTGGCTTCCTGCATTCTGCCTTTAATCTTCAACAGTAGATGGGCATAGCTTGAGTGGCAAGTACAGGAAAATGGATGCACTTAAACGTTTGACCCGAGGAAGAAGGCTAATAATTTGTTCAATCCCACTAACTATAAGGAAGAGCGCATTGTTTGATCCTATCTTGCGTTTGCTCTCACCCATTTATATGCTGCAGTTTCCTGTGGGCCTTGCTGGGGCTGTGCAAAACTGTTTCAGACTCTGCCCTGGCTGACAGGTTACCTGGGTTGGTTCCCAGCCCAGATTTTGAAATAGCAGTGTGGAAATGGGTCACATGTGGAATACGTGAGGGCTGGAAAAGGCTTCCTGTCATGGAAAGATAAGCCTTGATGTTCTCTCGTGACCCTCAAGCAGTCGTCCTCGCTTGGCAGGCGCTCTGAGCCATCCCTGCTCCCTGTGTGAGGCATTTGGGTCGCTGGGAAAGCTCCCTGCATTTGGGTCGCTGGGAAGGCGCCTGCTGGGGAAGATGATGGATCAAGGGTAGTGCAGGGAGCACTGAGACGCCCAAGGACTGGGGGGCATCGGTGCCTCGGATGTCTCGTGTCCCTGTCATTTAGTGCCATGGAAGCAGCTCCAGTTGCAGCAGAGCAGGGAGCAGCAATCCAAGTGGAGGAGCGGAAAGCAAAGCATAGGCAGTGGTGTGAACTGACTGGGGTTCTTAAACCCTCACATGTCCCCGGTGTGGAGTAGCGTGGAACGGGTTTAATGGCTGTGTTTGACACGTCTCCCTTTACTTGTGTTGAGGGAGAATAATGAGAGCAACAGAATTCCATGCCTTTCCATCCATTTCTTGCTGTTTCTCTAGTCTCTCATGTGAATCTCCCTTGTTGCTGTGAACTTGCAACCTCTGAATGAAAGCACTGGGTCTCCCTAGCAGAGTATTTTGCACTGCCTCTTGCTGCCAGTAGGACTCTGCAATTCCCCAAGAGACCCAACACAGCAGCATATTGCCCAGGCCGGGTCCATCCTGGATCAAATGGTGTTTCCATTCATGGGAATGTGTTTGCTGTCTTGGGATGCAGGTTGTCTTATCAGGCATTAGATAACTTGCAGTTTTTGTGACATATTGGTATTGATGATAATATATAAAGATATCTGAGCTAAACAGAGGTACTGGTGGCTTTTTATTTGTCTTAGTGCAAGAATCAGGGGGACAAGAGTTGCTGTTGTTGAAGGGAAGGCAGCCAAGTTCATCCATACATAGCAGACAGGTATACACACATATACAAGCACGTTCCTGCCATTCTGCAGCCTCTCGACGTGCTGCTGGTGGTTGTCTCTGCTGGCTTCTTTCCCAAGGCCTCTTTGCCCCCTTGTCATGGGCTTCCCCAATGCTGTTGGCACGAGACCTGTTTTGGGGCTAGCGCTGGGCCTCGCTGAAGCTGATACTCCTTAGGTCTAGGCTCCAAAATGGGCCTGTGGGGCTTGATGCAGACAGCAGAGCTCAAGTTGTCTTGGCTTCCCTGGAGGTGTTGGTAAGAGCTGTTAAAACATCCAGAAAGGGCAATAATGCTGGGAATAAACCTTGAACTTGTGAGTCGACAACATGAAAAGCAGAGGTTCTTTGCAAGTTGCCTGTGTGAGGGGGGTGTGTGTTACTCCTTTATGCCTTGGAATTCCTGTTTGCTCAGATGGGACAGACAGGTTAAATAACAGAGAAAGGGGTGAGAGCAGCCCCCAGACTGTGTTCCAGCTGGCTAATTGAGACCCAGTGATACTATTATTAAATCCCTGCAGCTCAGTGAGGGTTGTGCTCCTGTTTAGAGGTGTTAAGATCATAGTCAGCAGACCTGCAGACTTAGGAGATCTCTGTAATTTCCACCCATATAAAGTCTGTGTATCACCTGCCTGAGCAGCAAGGTGTGGGGTTTAATACAGCAAGCACAGAAGAGATTATTTCTGTTTTAATTCTCCTCACTTTCAAAAATAAACTTTCAAGTGAGTATAATTAATATTTTGGGGGCTGTAATTAAAAGTATTTGCAGTTCTGACACTTAGCACTGAAGAATGCATTGGAATATCAGAAGTCTTTTTTAAGAGCTGTTTTACTGCAGAAAATTATCGGGTCCATAGTTAGGCCCCTATGATTATAGTACTGTCTCACTTAATTCGGTTACAGAATGTTTTAGCAAAAGGCAAAGGGGAGCAAAGTACCCTATTAGAAAGCTGCTTCCTTGGTTTCTGTCTCATAGACCTCTCACCTGATTTAAGTTTAAAAGTCATTAAATCTGTGTATTTATAGTGTATGTATAATAGATATATTTTCATGTTTACCATGAATAAGTTCATATATTTTCAGTCGAGTGAACCTGGATGTCAAAATGCCTGTTAAGCAGAACAATTACAAATATTAACACTAGGTTTTTATCTAGGAATGATTAATACATGTTATTAGTCTCTTTTAAGAGTTAGGAATTCAGTCAGATCCAAGTAACCTTTCGAATGGTGCAGGGTGTTTTGTTGTGTCGTTGCAAGAGTGAATCTGGGAGCTTCAAATTTGCACTTGGAGTTTTGGCCAGGGAGGAGGCGCCGGGTCAATAGGCACCTTAATGCTGAAGGTGTCACTGGGAAGTGCCTCCTAATGAGGATATTGAGTGAATGAGCAGAGCAGCAGTATCCTTGCCTGTGTTTATCATGGAAAGAGGCTTCAAGGAGGGGAGTGTGCTGATTAATGTGACCTTATACCTAAGTTTGACTTGGTTACTTGTCCACAAGTGCTAAGCTTAAAGGAAAAAAGAGCTTTGGTGATAGTTCACAGTCCCACTAAAGACAGAATTTAAACAAATTAAAAAGGCACCCAAACAGTGGCAAGCCCACCCCTGTGTCAAGCTGTCAGTTTCTCTGAATGCTTTTGCTGTATTTCTTGCTTCAAATGGTCCTGCTAATGTTTTCTCTTCTCCTTTGTTCCCTTCCAGAAAGATGAGGTGTACCTCAACCTGGTGCTGGACTATGTTCCTGAAACAGTATACAGAGTTGCCAGACATTATAGTCGGGCCAAACAGACACTCCCTATGATTTATGTCAAGGTAAGTCACTGATAGATGTGGTTGGATGAAGGAGGAAATTACAGGAATGGACTTTCTGGATGCTTCTGAGGCACATGATGAGGTTTCTGGAATTCCTAGGAACTCCTGTGCCTTGAGGCAAGCAGAAAAAAAACTGGAATGGTTGTTTGCTGGGCAGGAGGAAGAATAAAGGCGAGGAACTTAGTCTCCTTCCTGCGCTTGGAGCACCTTGGCTTTACTGCTCTTTTCTCAAAGAGATACACGAGGTCAGAGTGCTGCACTCAGTCTCCAGGCCTCCCTTTACAGTTGTTGGCAGTTTCTCTCAAAATTTTACACAATTTTACCACTTTTTTAACAAAAATTTTTACATTTTTTTCTCCATTTTTTAAACAAAACTTTCCAAAGTGGTTACAACTGCCACAGCCCTGGCTTGTGGAGCTGCATCTCCTAGCTCCATTGTACATGTTGTGGCAAACACAGGCCACGTGCTGGGGCGCGATCCTGTTGTTAACTGTGCTAAAAAGCTCCCCTGCAGCCATTTTGTGTCTCTAGCCAAAGAAGGTTACAGGATATTTGCAGCAAGCATTTCTGCTTTGTATTGATTTCCCCGGGCCCATCTGGAAATATGCAGTGCTTCACAGTAGGGTAGGTTTAAGGGAAAGCTTTTGTGCAATTTAAAGAAGTGACAGCTACAAAAACAGTTGTTCCAGTAGCAAAGCACTATACCATAACGAGAGCCACACACATTGGAAGTAGTGGGCTTGGCAATAGTCAGGATATTGCTGGTTTGTAAGAAGACAGAGAGTCTTGTCATCTAGCAGTAAAAATTCCCCTACAAGATTGCTCATTTTTGCCTGTTGATGCAGCCAAGCTAAGCCTGGCTTTAGCTTGGATGATCCCCACAAGTTGCTTGTCAGCTTAGCATTTAATAAGTGATTTATAAATCTTTTCCCTGTGCTGCTGCTCCCACGGCTGTCCCTGCCTCAGTTCTTCCATCCTGTTAGATCCTCGTAACCTGCCGTTCCGGGCAATCTGAAAGGCCGGGTTTATATTGCTCCTCTGATAAGGCAGGCCTTTGTCCTTATCTTATATTTGAAAAGAGATGCCGTAACCTTGATGTTCCTAAAGCTTTGGCCTTTTCCCAAGCTCATGGCTACTCGAAGGTCAGGTTATACCTCTTTGTTCACCTGTGCTTGCTGCCTAGACCTAGCCAGACAGACGGCTCCTTTCCCTGGAAAATGGAAGTCCCAGTGGAACTATGAGGGAGCTCTCCTAGTCATTGTCATCTTAGCAGGAGTTGGTTTGCTCTTCCTTCTTCAGAGTTTTCATGTTGGGAAACAAATAGAACAAGTGAAACCTTTGGAGTTAAAAGGGCTGCCTCCCACTCGCACCTTCCCCACAGCCCAGAGCAAGGCGGGGAAGGAGAAGGGAAGGACAGATAGTTGGGCGAGGAAGGTGAGTGTGGCCCGATAGCAGTATCTGGCAGTAGCACCCTGCTCCACAGCCCCGTGAGGGAGACGCGGGGAGAGTGCAGGGCTGGAGCGGCACCCTCGTGCGTCCTGCCTGTCATTTGGGGCACGGGGCACAGGGGAGCAGCCACCTGGCTGCTGGGGGCAGCCTTGAAAATGATATAACGTTAATCAGAGATCCACCAAAGCGACTGCTACGAGACTACTGTATTCCCCAGGCAACTTCTAACAAGGTGTTAATAACAATGAAGTAAAGCACTTGAGCTGCCGCAGGTTCCCTCTGTTGCTTCATTTCTCCTGCAGCTGGGGGAGAAGCAAGTGTGTCTGGTTCTGCCCTCTTTGGTCTGACAAAGTCCTGGTGCCTCCTTATGCTGCTCGGGAGCCTCCCTGGGCTGCTGTGACCCTGAACGCAGGGCACTTCATCAGGAGGATGAAGGAGGCTTTTCCTGGTGGCTGACATCCCTCTCTTCATCCCACTGTGGTATTACCTGCTTCCCTGTGAACAAGCTCCCTTACCAGTGGAGCTTGTGTTAATTAAGGTGCACCTTGGGAGCTTGATAGTGGTTTACAGAACACGACGCCTTGCTCTAGTGTTTGATGTGCTGCGTGTTGATGAGGTCGCACTTGGCTGTTGCATAAAGTGCTCGTTTTGGAAAAGACAAAAAGCCTGATTTGACATACGGGTATGGGCATGTGGCACAGGCAGGGGGCAAGGAACAAGGCTGGCTCCTTGGCCTTCCATGTCTTCACTGCACTGCCTTAAACTGGGTAGGATCCTCATCTTTTCGGTGGGCTAAGTCAGTCTGTTCATTTGTTCTCTCTGTTTTCTAATACAGGTTTGTAATGAATTACTATTTTCTCTTATTTTGCCTGGGAAAGCTACATGATGCAATATTTTTGTGTTGCAGTTGTACATGTATCAGCTGTTCCGGAGTTTAGCTTATATCCATTCCTTTGGAATCTGCCACCGGGATATAAAACCACAGAACCTCTTGCTGGACCCTGATACAGCTGTTCTAAAACTCTGTGACTTTGGAAGGTAAGTGCATCTCCGGGGACTGGAGACGGGTGAAACTGCTGCCTTTAAAGGGAACCATGATGAAATCTTGCAAAGAAATCCTCTGCATTCCTGCAAGAGTTAATCATTTATAGTTTTGAAAGGGCAATTATGGATGCTTTCAATTTTCCTTACAAAATGATGTAATATGAATAAGGGATAAGGGCTGCAAAGGGATATCGAAAAGAACAGACCTGAGAATTTGTTCCTAGCTTTAGAAAAACATCCCATTGCACAGGGAAAATACTGTGCTAGGGGAAAAAGGCAGTCAAATTAAAATGGTGAAATTACCTGTGGATTTCACCCTATGGTTACACAGAGTGAAATACGTATGGGGCTAATGTTCAGTTTTGGCAACTTGTATGTACTTGTATGCACAATTCATCTAATAGCTCAAATACCTGAGAGGCTCAAGATCAGAAGCAGGGCTTCTAATTGAAGCTCAGCTTCCAGCAGCACATTTTTTTGCAATTCCTGCTCAAGTGAGACATGCATGGAGTCCACACCTACATGTAAGAGAAGTAACTGATGGACTCTACCATGAGTTTGTACTCTAACTTTGCAGACCAAAGGTGAATAGGTGATTTTCCTGCTCCCTTTTTAAAAACCTGCATGTGTTGCCTATAGTTCCCATATGGAAAAGCTGTAGGGAAGGCTAAGAGGCTGGATTTGGTGACTGCCCAGGGCTTTTGAACTTCAAAAGGTAACTGCATTTGGCTGGACTGTATTCTGTCCTCCTCTGTGTAAACAGATCTTTGTACCTATCAAAGCTTTGTGTAGGCAACTGCCAGCCAGAAACCCAGCCCTGTTTATGCCCTAGGTTGTTGTTAACATTTCCTCTGCCGTGTCCAGTTTGAGGAAGCTGCTTGGGTGGACTGGGCTAATTTTGCTCTAAATCACGGAGTCTGTGCCTTGCAGCAGCTTAGAAACGCACAGTATTTGAAGCATTCAGGGACTGGGGGTGAGGAAGGGACACTAAAGCTTAATATAGATATATTGTAAAACTTTCCCTTCCTGAAAGAAATTCCTCTGTTTTCTCTTCAGTGCAAAACAGCTGGTTCGTGGAGAACCCAATGTCTCGTACATCTGCTCTCGGTACTACAGGGCACCAGAGTTGATCTTTGGAGCCACCGATTATACCTCCAGTATAGGTATGTATGTGTCTTTGGTGAACTGCATACTGGCTATATGGGTGTTTCTGCATCCAGAGGTCTTGGATATTCTCCCTGTGAGCAGAAATTGACCGTGGATGATCATAAAGAACCCCCATTTTAGAGGCTGTAATCTCTATACCTTTTCAGATTTTAATATCAATTCTATAGGAAAGACAGAGCATGTTTCCTAACCTGGGCAAAATCTGGCCTCAAACTGTTTTTCCAGCTCTCTAGGGATTTTGCTGTTTAATGTAAGAGGAGACATGAGAACTCAAACTAGCAAGTATTTAGTTGGCTTAAAATAACTCTAAAGTGGGACTGTGGAAATACCAGCTCTTGACACCGTGTGTGATAGGCCGTCACTTAGGCTCGAGTAATTTTGTCACTTGTTTACTTGTCTTTTAGTAGGTGTTTTTACTGAGAAAGAAAACGAGGCCTGAGGATTGGCTTTAAACGCTCCTGAAAATGTTAATATTCTGCACAGTGGTTCTTGGATATTTATTTATTCTTTTGTCATTTGTCACTTTTGTCCAGCTTTTGTCATTAGTCTTCAACATCATTAAGACATCTTTTTAGTACGTGTACATAGCTGCTTCATGGAGTTGTTAGGAAAGCTGCACATTTGGGCAGCTAAATGCAGGGGTTGGGGACTGGGGAGCTATAGAAGACTCCTGCAGAGGCAGAGCAGTGAGTTGGCTCCTTGCAACTTCTGCTGTGTCCAGGGGCTCTTTTTGAAGGCTGCTACGTAAGAGCCTGAGACTTGACTCTAGTGCCCCAGTGTAGCACTAAACGCTTACACTGCTCATGGGCTGCAGTAGCCTAGGTGAGCTCCAAAACATGGTCAGGAGGGTTTGGAGGTTGTGATCAAGTCTCAGGAGAGCACAAGTGTGTTGGTAA
>JAUBOD010000030.1:6550092-6561096 GCA_032353885.1 Nothura maculosa
TTTTTTCTACAGTAGCAGCAGCTCATCTTGCCTTCTCCTCACTCTGGGCTTGGAATGCAGTGTCTGGTCTCTCTCATGGGCCTTGTTTTGTCCCTTCTTTCACGTCTTGGGTCCTACCCCTGCCCTCATGGTTCTTGCCTGGGGTTTAAGCAGATTGTTTTGCTTGTAATGCCTCCAAGCGCCTGGATTTGAGGAAGAACACCAAATAGTAAAATAGATCAATAGATCAATCATTTTGTCACTTCTTATTATAGCTGGTGACAAAAGAAAATAAAAATTCTTTCATCAGGAGTCTAATAAATATACTCACGTTAGAATTAAAACCAAAAGCTCCTCTTTCTGAGCCCGAGCCCTGACTTTTTCGTAGGGTTGCCAAGATGCAGCGGAGACTGGCGAGCTCTTTGGGAGCAGCTTCACACTTGGCTTAAATGAGTGGTGAAGCTGCCCCTGGGCCAGCAGAGCGGCCCCGCGGGGGCTCCTTCCCGTGGCCCCCCATTCCACGAGCGCTTGGATGCGAGCAGGGAGCAGAGCCGCGTGGGGGGCCCGAGCCGCGTGTCCCGCCGTGGGGCGTGCGGAGGGATCCGTGTGCCGCTTCATTCCCAGCAACGCCGCCCTCCCGCTTCCCACCGGCTCCCGGATGGCTTTTCAGGCAAAGAATGGAACGGCTCTGCTGGAGAGCAGCTTACACACAACAAAACAAGCTGGCAATCCCACGTTTCCCAGCTCCTTTTCTCGGAGCAGGGGTTTCTGGCAGTGGAAATCTCTCCTCTCCGCCTCGTTCATGAGAACAGAGCGCAGGTTGGTCGGGTGATGAGTTACCTGCCTCCGCTTGATCTGAAGGCAGTAAAGAAAGTGCTGCTCAATGACAAATCAGGGAGCCCTCCTGGAGTGTTGAGACAGGCCTTGCAGCAGGGCAGTCACAGGAATGACACGGTGACGTTGCCGTGTCCTCTGCAAGGTGCCCTCTGCTTGGCCCGGGTGTTGCAGCACGGCTGTCCCATTTGTCAGTGAGGGTGGCCCTCCTGTCGAGGCTTAGGTGATCTGCAGAGGTGGATGTTCTTGGGGGTTCTCCTGGAGAACAAAGGCAGTTGTTGAGCTCTGCTTGGCTTTGTTGCCGTCTTTCAGCGCTTCCTAGATGCAGGGCATGCGCAGGGTAACAAATTCCAGTTCATTCTGTTTTCACCAAGTGCTCAATGGAAGCAGCCCAGTTACAAGTGTGTGGTCTCAACAAGACATAGCTTTGGAGACAGGTTTCTGGTTCCGTTCCCAGCTCAGCGTTGGCTCACTTGTGAGCCACTTAACCCTTCTGTCTTTACTGCATTTTCCCTATATGTGTTACTGCCACCTGCCAGGGATTTTTAGGACTGGCAAAGCACTTGCTCTTTCTGTGGTGCTTTTTAGAAAAATAGCGGGGAGGTAGATTTAATCAGGAGGGAAGTGGTGGGGGGAGGGATGATATACAGGTTAAAATCACTCCCAATAGCAGTGAGCCTTACGCGCGTCAGCATAGCAACATCAAGTACTTCAGCAAACCTGCTTTCAAGTTCTTAGCCTCTGAAAACAAGGTTTATTCCAAGGGCAGAGCTTCTGCCTGAGCTTCGCGTTGCCTTGGGTCAGGTGAAGCTCAGTGCTAACATCACTCTCTTGCATGTGTCTCTCTTCCTTCTTTTTTTTTTAAATAAATGTGTCCTGATTACCCTAAGGCTCATTATGTGAAACTTGTGCAACTGAAATATTGCTTCATGTCCTAAAGTGGCACTAATTCTATTGTGTGATTGTACTTTAAAAAAAAAAAAAAGGAGCTTTAAGGGTCACATCCTGTGCCTGACAGCTTTGATCACCGGTAAACAGGGCAAGCTTTTGCTTGAAGGGAGGAGCTTTCCCTCTTACCTAATATTGAAATATTTCCAGAAAAGCCTTGCTCACCTTCCTTCCTTCCTTCCCTCCCCCGTCTGGGGCATGTGCCGTCAAAAGCGCGCTCCCAAGCTGAGCGGAGCTGTGCCCAGACTGCCAGCCCGGAGCGCTGCTGTGGGTGGTTCCTGGCAAAACACGAGTCTCCGGAGCTGCCGAGGCAATTTTTAACTGCCGTGTCATCAACTTGATGTGTGAGCAGCAGATGTGGTGTCAGCGAAGCCCCTGCTCGCTCGGGGAGCGCGGCGCGCTAGCAGCGACCGCCGGCGGCGCGCGAGACGCCGCCACGTCTTGAGATACCCGCTGGTGAGAAGAGCACCTCGGTGCAACCCGGGGGACTCCTGGGCTTGATTAGGCTGAGACCATGGAGCTCCGTGTTGTGCCTGGAAAGTCTGGCTGCAGAGTGGCCGCCGGTGAAAGCCGGACCTGGCTAAAACGGCGCTCAGCCCTTCCCCTGCGTGGCCGGATTTGGGGCCTGAGGGCTGGTGTGAGCAGAGCGCAAGAGGAACAGCTTGGGCTTTCCATCCTTCTTAATGATGCAGGAAAATGTTCAGAAATGGCCACTAGCAACTGTTGTAGTTTACCAAGAAAAAATGCAAATGCTCTGCTTGTGTACCAACTGGAACTTCATCCCAGTTCAGGACATTTGGGGATGGGAAGAGAATGGCGTAGCAGAGGTGCCTAAACATGGTAGTTAATCTGAAAACACACTGAAGGTGGTGGTAGCTCCTCAAAAATGAGGAGAGACCTGCGTTAAAAAAGCCTGACTGATAAAAGCCTAGCTTAGAAAAGAAGGGGAAGTGGCAGCATCTCCGATACGCCTGAAAACAGAAAGGACTTGCACCCTCCCTCGGCTCTGCGGTGAGGTACTCATCCCTTGGGATATGGGGGAGGAGGAGGGATTAATCATTTAAAAAAAATAATGAAAAGTTGTGGTTTTGGGTGAGTCAGCATTTCCATTCTACGTGATCAATCAGATTTTTGACCCTGGTCCAAAAAACCTGCAGCCTGGGTCTCAGCCTGCAATCCGTTTGCTTTGCAGAGACAAGAGGTTTTGAGTTACTCAAGTGCAAATTTTCCTTGAAGAGTGTTGGATGTAAAGGCGTTTATTTTGCATTTGTTTATCTCCAAAACAGGTTCATTTTTTAAAATGAAAGCTTGAGCCTTCAGTCCCTCGGGCGGGCCAGTAGCCCTTGCAAAAAGGTCTTGTTTCATTTTAGAAAAATGAACTGCTGCGCAGGTGGGGTAGTACTTGATTGCTTTAAAAGTTCCTGTCAGTGTTTTATTTTTGTTTTTGTTTGTGGCCTTGCTGTGCATTTTGCCCGGCCATATTTAGTCTGCATACTAAATGTTAGTCCGCCCAAACACTTTCCTTTGTGCACTTAGCTTTTTTCCTTTTTTTTTATTACTTGGTTTGGTTTTGTTTTGGTTTTTTTCCTTTCCTTTTCATTTTCCTTTTGCTTTCACCCAGGTGCATTTTAGACCGAGCTAGACTTCGCTCCGATGGGCCGGATTTTAGTCCGTGCACTACCTTTTAGTCCGCAGACTAAAAAGAATCCGCGGATTATTGACTAAAAGCGGTTCCCTCACCGAGAACTACAGGGCGGACGGAAGCCTCGCGGCGACGGCGGATCCGAGGGGCCTTCGCAGCGAAGGGCAAGTCCTGCCGTCCGTCCGTCCCGTCCCGCCGCGCCGACCGCAGGCGCCCGCGGCCTCCGTGTAGTTCTCGGTGGGCGAATTGGGCAGGATTTCTTGGTGGGACCGTGTGGAAGTAGGAGAGCCAGAAGGGCGCAGGGTTTTCGCTTTCGTTTTTCTTTCTTCCTTTCTTTTTGTATTTTTGTTTCAGTGCGTTATTCACAAGCAAGGAGGGGAGGCAGATTGAGAGAAAAGAGAGAGGAAAAAAAAAGAGTTACAAGAGTGTGATGGTAGGAGGGGGAAGAAAACGCTAGGGAGCAATTGAGGCCATCCCCGCACTCCTGAGGTGGTCTGTCCAGTTCCTGAAGCATCCTAAAGAGATCACATCAGCCAACACAATCCATTGGTGGGGAAGTCAATCCAGAGTGGAGAATAATCCGCGGCGGCCTGAGGCACTCGTAGCTCACACAAATTTTAAAAATAAAAAGCCAAATTCAAAATATGGATTTTTATTTTCTCTTCAGCGCAAATTACAAATTGCTAGGGATTTGGTTTTTTTCCAGGAGAAAAAGAATACTTGCATTGTGTCTCTGGGAAAGGTTGACAAGTGGGATGCACCTATGGAGACAAACTGATTTGGCCTCATTTATATCCATGACCAAGGACTGAAAACACTTTATGATGGGGGATTTCACTTACCCTTTTAGTTCGAGTTAGAATTTTGATTTCAATTTTTTTTATTATTTTTTTAGTAAATGCACTGGCATTGGAACATAAATTTAATAGAGCAATGTTTCTATACTATGCCTCACCATTGCACAATCAATTTTTTGGCATACACTGTGGTGACGTTGGACTTGCTGCTGTGGAGACTGATGTTTAAAGTTTCTAATTGTATAAACATTTTCTATGTCCCCCACACCATGGATTTCTTATAATATTGGATATATTTTTCCTTGCTGGACTATTCTCTTTTGGATTGACTCCCCCTCTTTGGATTATTTCACTGCATTATCATCTTTAGGACTCGTCAGGAACAGGACATTTCACCTCAGGAGTACGGGTATGTACTTAAATGTTTTTTCAAACTATTAGGCCTAGCCTTGAGAGAAAAAAAAACCTCAATAATAATAACAAAAGGAGAGAGGAATCCTAGGAGTGCAGAGTCAGAGTTGAGGTTGCATCCTTGATGCAGCAGCCAGGTGAATGATTTAACACAAGGCCATGAAGATTAGCCGGGTTTAGATCTGTAACTCACTTTGTGTTTTAATCACCACTCATGCAGGGGTGGGAGGGAGGAGGTGTGAGGATTGTTTTTTTTTGTAAGTTTGTGGCATTTTTTGGTGTTTTTTAGGGGTTTTCTGTTTGTTTGTTTGTTTTTCTTTTTTTTTTCTTTTAATCTGCATAGTGATTGAAATGTGAGTTGTCCTGAGCGAGGCAAAACCCACGCCTAAAAATAAAGCATTTTCATTCCACGCTTTACTAAACCAAGCCTGTTCAATCACCAGCAAAGGGAAGCTATGAGGGCAACCCCTCCAAAGCTTTACCTCAGGGTCAAAACCAACAGCCCGAGCTTCTGTGTTTTCACCCCAAGGCTTTGGGTTACCCTAGTTACCAAGAGGTACAAATTGACATTTTTTGGATAAATTATGATTGATTATTCCTTTTTTCGACCTGGAGATAGCCCTTGGTTTTGTCATGGCCGGGCTGTGAGCCGACACCTCGGGCGCCCCTCGCCATGGGGCGGCGCTTGGGAGGCCTCGCGTGTGGGGCCTGATGTGTGGGCCTCACATGTAGGCCGCACCACCGAGTGCAGGGCGCTTCTCCACCGTCATGGCCGTGCCTCTCTTGGGATAAACATTCCCCTTGGTTTCCACCCCCAACAAGGCTCTGTGGGAAGCGGGTGCTGCTCCTCGGGCCTCTTCCCTCGTCACCCCACACGAGTCAGCGCAGGCTGCCCCAGAGCTGCCTCGGGGGCGCCTGGGCCCCATGGGGAGGAGGGGGCAGGTTCTAGACAAAGCAGCCTTGTTGTTTAAATCTCTTCCATGGGAGCCTCCTAATGGTTTAATACCTACTTAGAGTGCCTGGTCTGCAGTGAGTGAGCATGTCGTGCACTGATTTGGCTCCTTGGTGCCGTGTGGCTTGGGCTCACCTGCACTGGTGCTGCAAGCATTTTGGATTAGCTCTTTTTAGCTCTTTTTTTTTAATCAAAAATGCTCACATTGAAACGTAACACGCTCCCTCACGCCGCTCCCTCTTCCCCAGCCTGTGTTTCACCTGGAAGTAACACCAGGAGAGCGCAGTGCTCCAGGCGGCCGCCTAGGTCACGCACGTGGTTAACTTGCCTTGTGCTTTTGACGTATGGAGAGAGGAAGGTCGGGGCGGTGATTTGGGGTGTGCAGAGCTATTTGTGGAGGTTTGAAATGCAGCTGCAGCCAAGGACTGCTGGGAGCTCCCATTTTGTAGTCACATAAGGTAAAAGGAAACAAAAAATCTGTTAGGAGGAAGCAGTTGGTTCTCTTGACATATCTTCCAGCTGTCCTTACAAATACCAAATGTGCAGGAGCTATCCCAATAAATTGATGGGAATGACTTGCCAGAATAAGGTCAAGGAAGGAGTAACTTGCAAATTAGAGCCAGACGTTTCCTGCACCCCACCCTTGCTTTCCTTGTTGTTCTCCAAAGTTGAGCAGCAGCCTCCATAGCAACAATCTGACTGGCCTGCCTGCAGAAGTCAGTGTTAATAAGGCTTCATCCACTAGTAAAAACATACATATATATGTGTATATATATATATATATATACACACACGTATAGCAGGGCCTGATTGGATTTCTGCATCCCGTGATCCCTGCTCATTCGAACCTCTCTCCCCACCACGTCACTCCACCCCATATGCATGGCTGATAGCACCTGCGTGTTTGTTGTGGTTTTTCAGTGAGTTTCTCCCCACTTCGCTCTCCAACTTGTTTTTCTGAGTGCGCTCTCATGAGGTCCTCTTGCTGGCATCGCACCTTCACCCGAGTGCAAGACTTTGCAATTAACCCTTTCTCGACCCCCTCACCCCTACCCGCCCGTTCCCGGAGCTGGATTTCCCCATCCTCATGGACACCTTTGATCACAAACACCGGGTTGTTCCCGCTTGGCCGGGCCGCGAGAGGTTTAATTGCTCTGCCTTGCTTCTCGTGGCGGAAGAGCAGGAACGCAGCCAGACAGCCCGTTTTCCCCTTGCTTGTTTTCCAGGTCTTCCGGCCCCGCACTCCGCCAGAAGCGATTGCGCTATGCAGCCGCCTGCTGGAGTACACCCCCACGGCCCGCCTGACCCCGCTGGAGGCGTGCGCCCACTCTTTCTTCGATGAACTACGGGACCCAAACGTCAAGTTACCCAACGGGCGAGAGAAACCCGCGCTCTTCAACTTCACCACTCAAGGTAGTCCGGGGGCCCCAGGGATTCCTCCCGGGGCAGAGGCGCCGGGAGCCAGGAGGGATCCCTGTAGTGCGGGCGTCACTCCCTCAAAAGTAAAAACCTCCAGGCAGGTCTAAGGATGTTACACAGGATGTTCCTCAAAAAGGAGCTTGGAGAAATGAGCTGAGGGGTTTTCAAATAGGCAGTGGACTTTGTCTTTGGTTTGGGCTTAGTCTTGGTGGCCGAAGGGCGCTACTGCCTGACGGCACGAGTTCACGGGGCAGTTCAAGCAAGCCATGGGATGGATGGCTTTGGGTGATATCCCACAGGCACTGGATGGCTCTGGGTGTTATCCCACAGGCACTTGGATGGCTTTGGGTGATATCCCACAGGGCATGAGCTTGTCATTAATTTGCAGATGACGCTGCACCTCCATAGCTGAAATGCCATAGTAAGGAGGAACGCGTGCCAGGTTGGCAGGGAGGTTTGCAGTGTTGCTGCCCATTTTGGCCCTGAAAGTGAGCTAAATTAAAGCAGCCTGGGTAGTCAGATCTGTGTGCTGCACAGTTCATCTGGCACTACATTGATTTGGTAATTTAGAAACTGAAAGATCATAAACAGTATATTGTTTTTATTTGAAGCCAAGCCAGTACCAAATTTTAAACCCATTCCTGTATTCTTTCAAAGCTGATACCCCCCCCGGAACAACTTTGCCTGCCAAGATGGAGAATGCAAAAAGTGCGATGTACAAATGTGCTAGCCATTAGTTTTGCAGCACTTGAAGAAAGTGATTAGCTGCCAGGCCTCACCCTCTGTGTGAGGATACATGCTTGAATGTCTCAAACAACTTTGGGTTCAGTTAGCTGCAATCTCATTTTACAGACTTTACTGCATGCAGCCCATCTGCCAAGATGTGGAACGCAGCACCTCCCTTGAACATATGGGGCCCGCTTCTTTAATAATAGTAGCTATAAAAGTAACTGTAACTAAGCTCATTCTTTGTAAAACAGTGTTTAAACTACCCAAGCACAAACACTTAGCTTATTTTGAATCACTGTCTTGAAGGAAGCAAATATTGGTGAATACATGGTTTAACGTTTCCAGGATGTGCACACCCCAAAAAGCCCTTTTTTGGTTGTTTTTTTGTTGATTTTTTTTGGGTTTTTTTTTTTGAAGTTTTTAGTAAGGCAAACGAAGGCAAAAAAGCTTGCCTTTTTAGTAAGGCTCCCTCGGTGAGGGAGCAGTTTGGGATTTTACCAGGCCTGCAGAACCAGGGTCTCCTGGCATCTTGTAGGTGTTGCTGATGGTGTGGAAACAGCCTGTGGCCACTGCCCCTGTGCTGCTTCCCCATGTCTAGGGGAATTCATTTAGCAGTTATATTAAATGTCCTACTATATTATATAATAGTTATAATACTCAGGAATTGTGGTTTTTTTCCCCCCACACACTAAGGCCAATAGTGAAGACGATTTTGATCCCAATGTTAATATTCCTGTCATTCCCTGTTCTTAAGCATATATAGTTGTAGTAATTTTAATTATGTTAACGTAAGACCCATCTTCTACATGAAAGCAAGGGGTTTTGTTTATCTTTTTGTTTGTTTAAGGCATAAAATCTCTACAACGAGCTCCATTAAAACTTCATAGAGGAAAATACATGTGTGTTTATGGGGGATTTCTCAAGCCAGTGCAGGCTGCTGGATAAGCAGCCCTCATCCTCAAATTTGTACGAATTTGTAGCTGCTGATTTGTCATCTTTCAGCCAGCTCTCAGTGCAGTGTTGTCCCACACACAGCCGGAGGGCTCTCCTCGATGCACACGGAGCTATGGGGGTGGCAGGAGAAACTGGTTCCAGAAGAGGAAGTCCCATAAAATTCAAGAAGGTTCCTGCTAATAGTAGCTGCCAGTTTTAGTACCTAAAAAGGGAAAGCAGGACCGAGGCTGGTCGTTAATGAATTTGGAAATAAACACTGTTGTAGGTCATAGCCAGACTCAAAAAAAAAAAAAAAGCCAGAACTTTTAAAATCAAATAATCAAAATAGAATTAAATGCTCAGCCCGACAATTTTAACACTGTTATGATCACCTCAAGATATGCAAGGACCTTCTTGTCCCGAGCCTGAGCACATAAGCCTCATTGCACAGATGCCTGTTCCAGTTGCATTTGCCCATCCAGTGCAGAAATTACAATTGGAATGAGATCAGCTCACTGGAAGTCAGAGGTGGCAATAACAGAGTCTGGGTAATTTGGAAAGCAGTGGCAGGTGCCCTTCTGTTTTGAAGGGCGTTTTGTTTTTATCAGGCAGCATGAAATTTCACAATGTTTTACTTGGCTGGATCCCCTTCTCTGAAATCCATGGAGAACAAGGAAGCTGCAGGAGGCTGCAAGGCAAAACTGCTAGAAAATCTGATGGTTAGAAATCTGATGGATAATATATTAGACTCACTTTCAGAAATAACCTGTCATGCCAAACCTGCTGATGTGGGCAGTTCAGATGGAGCCTGGAAAAAGTGCAATGAGAAAGCATCCAAAATAAAGATAATGCTTTTTGACTGATTGCCAGCAGCAGTCCTGGGGCAGACAGATGCCTGCTCATTCTATTTGTTGTTTGTAAACTTCTATTAATATTTACACCAACTATTTACGTGCAGATTGAGGTTGGAACAAGGCATTTTTCCCCCCAAGAAGGTATCTCCAGTAGCCAGAGTGCTGCATTTCACTGCCTTGTAGACCTCGGCTGAGCAAAAAAAGCAATTTGCTCTTAGGAGCTACGTTTTCAAACACTCTGTGTTTGAAAGACATTTACTAAATGTCTTATAGCAGGTCAGTAATTGTGCTGGGCCCCAAAATGTCACTGTGGGGCCACATTAGCCTGAGTGACCCTGAAACTCTGCTGTGGTTCAGCACTTAGAATTGGCAGCTGTGGTGCTTGATGGCAAACGCCTTTCAGTTGGAGGGGAGGTTAATCAATAAAAAATAAAGGGTTTTTTAGCTCTAATACTTCCATTTCTAACCGTTTTCAGTCTGAGAGGAATAGTTAGTGTGGCATTCGATTGCCATGCAGCGTTTTTGTTTCAGCGGGATGTTTCTGCTTGGAGCAAATGGAGTGGGCAAGAAAGGAAAAGTATGAAATTTGTGCTGATTCCAGCACACTCTTAGGTTGCAGAGAAGCTGCTGGAATAGTTTCAGTTACATGGAAAGCTGCTTGTTTTGCCAAAGCAAACACGATACGAAACTAGTTTTCCGAGTGGATGTTGGGAGTATTGGAATGTCCAACATGAATGATACAGAAAACGAGCAGCAAAGCATTCCTCAAGACAAAGTATTGCCCTGCTTTAGGGGGCGAAACGAAGATAACCTGGTGTCCCATTAAAAGGACAGCGTTTGATTCCTGCTCCTTCCTGCAGCTGTAAATTGGCTGGGCCAGGAGAAAGCCGAGCTGTTTTCCCAGCTCCCATGTGAGCTCCTAACTCTGTCTGTTCCCCCTCCCCTGCAGAACTGTCAAGTAACCCATCTCTGGCTTCGATCCTCATCCCTGCTCATGCCCGGAATCAAGCTGCAGCTTCCACCCCTACAAACGCTACAGCAGCCTCAGGTGAGAACGGGTCCCCACCTGCCTCCGCCTCCTCCTTTATCTTCTCCCTCGTTCCCTCTCCGGTCACATCCGCTCTCCAGGCGGCCTCGGAGGCAGCAGAGGCACCATCGGGGGCTCCCATAGCGTGGGTGCCCATTGCTCCTGTTTGCAGGGTGTTCTCAGTGGGGCTTAGTGGGATGGAGGTGGCCGAGGGGACACCCTGGCACGAAGGGGTGCTGGGAGCAGGGCAGGACAGCGCCTTGGGCTGGGGTTTGGGGAGTCCAGGTCCAAACTTGGCCAAGTTTGGGCCGCTGCTCATGGGGTTTGCTCTGCCTGAGAGGTTTGGGGAGTCCAGGTCACGTGGGCGCAGCCGGCTCCAAGAATTAGGCTTCTGTCCGTAGGGAAAGAAGGGAATCAGTAGTGCCAACAAATGGAGGATGGACCTGTGCAATGGATGCGCTCTGTGCTTGGGAGAAACC
>JAUBOD010000030.1:6571796-6584648 GCA_032353885.1 Nothura maculosa
GAGCCCAGAACTGCACACAGTGCTCTAGGTGCGGCCTCACCAGAGCTGAGTAGAGGGGCAGAATCACCTCCCTCGACTCCAAAAGGGAGACCCCACACACACACGCGCATCCCAGCCCTTCCTCTCCTTGGGGGCCCTGCTCACTTGGCCCAGGCTGTCCGTGGTGGGGAGCGGGGCTGCGGAGGCCCTTCCTCCCCTTCCTCCGAAGCAGCAGCCCTTGAAGCAGCCGGTCGCCCTCCAGCCCAGCTCCTTGGCAGGGTCTGTCTCCTGTTTGTCCCAGCTCTGCTGCTCTGGGATGTGTTGAGGTATCAGGTTGATGGGGTCAGGGAGCTGTCGCCAGCCTGTCCTCTTGAGAAGCAGGACCCTGAGCACAGGGGGCCTTCCTTGTCCCGCCACATCATCGTCTCACCTTACCCCACGTAAGAACTTATCTCGTGCTGAGACGAGTGGGTTGCTCTGCCCATCTGGCCCCTGGCATAAAGGTGGCCGAGGGCACCTGCATGTACGTTGTTCTTGCAGTGCCCCTTTAGGTTTTAACTGATTTAAGATTTACCCTTTATGGAGAATTCACTCTAGTCCTCACTAATTTGGGACAGTGATAACTATCCTCAGAGGTCTTAAAAAGGGAAAAAACAGAGTCACCCATGGACATCTCCTCTTTGCTTTGAATTCCTCTCCCCTCTGCTGCAGGCTCCTAGCTCCGGCCGTGCGTTGTCTTCACACAAAGAAGATCCTCTTGCTCCAGCCCCAGTTCTCAGCACTGAATGCAAGTGCACCTTGGCCAGGACCTCCCTACCTTGTAGCGTCTTGCTGAGCTGACTACGTTCAGCTCCTCCGCCTCATCTTCATGGCGCCTTTCTAGTCTTTCCAACGGCACCTCCCATCCACTTAGGATGTAAGGATTCTTAGCACCCTTCTTGAGCAGCAGCCTTTGCTACTGGCTGCAGTTGCAGCAGCAGCATCACATGCGGATCCTAGAGAGCGTCTCGCACCCAGGTCACCTGTGCATCCCCACCTGAGGACCACAGCCACCTTTGCTGGTGGAGGGTTGAGGCGGTCCAGTTCATCATCACTCCCTTTGCAGCCCCTGCAAACATTTTTGGTAGGGCTTTGATAGTTTCTTTAAAGAGAAATAATGAAATGTCTCGGTATTGGGGATCACCACCCCAGCACACACACAGCTTCCCAGGGAACAGCCACCCAGGTCAAACTCCTGCCTTGAAACTACCTTTTGAGTCCTATCCATTAACCAGGTCCAAATCCACTTACTCACTGCTCGCGATGCCTCTGGATCATTTTAAATGCTAATCCCAACTCAGAGTCGTACCAGGCTGAGTGCATTACAAAAGACGGCACCAGCGACGTGCTTTGTCTTTCCTGGCCAAACTTCCCACCATCTGGGTGGAAATTGAGCATCTATGTCAAGACCACCGACACCACTTGTCACCTGGGAGGCGGCAGCTTCCAGGCTGCCATGCTCGGGCCCAAAGTGCTTTCTCCTTTTGTGGCCGCAGAGGAAGGGGCACAAAGGAGAAGGGAAGAACGACTGGCCGGATCCGGAGGGCGGTGGCGCTTTGGGCCCACTTGGTGGCCCGGTTGCCGGGTGACCGCGAGGCGGCAAATGGGGCCCGGCCTCCATGGCTGCCCGGGGCCTGCGCCTGGGACGAAGCCTCCGGGCAGCAAGGAAAGCCCCAGACCAATGGAGCCTGTGCCATGGGACGTCTCCCGGCCCCTGCTCCCTGCCCTGGTAACTCGCCTGTGCCAGTCGGAAGAGACAGCAAAGGTGTCAGAGCCATGAGGGCTCCCCCGCAGTCAGGGGAATTCAGCTCTCCTCTCTGAGGGATTCCCTGTTTTCCTGCTGCACCCATCTCTGCTCTGGTTCCTCATAGGCAAAGCTGGATCCTCTGGAGGAAGCAGATAGGGAAGAAATAACACCTTTCCCTTGTGGAAGCTGCAAAGGGCTGCAGCAAAGTGCGTTTAGTCAAGGAGCACTGTCACATGAGCCACAGCAGGGGAAGGGGGCAGACATGAGACCATGCAGGGCCCTAGGGTCAGGCTACAAGGTAGATTCCTGCTGAGAGTTTGGTTTTCTAAGTGAAGTTTTCAAAAAACAGTGAAATCCACCAGCATGTGTGGGATTCTTAGCTTGCTGCTTCGATGGCCTGTGTTTCACGTCACCTCCACAAGATCTGCGTTCGCAGGGGAAGATGTTGACCCATGAAGGCATCGCAGGCCTCACCGAGGAGGCTGCAGGGAGCGAGGTGGGATCAGATACATCGCGGGGACGGCACATGGATGCAAGGGGAAACGAGCAGCGTTTGCCCTCCTTCCACCACGGCGCCGGCTGCTCGTGTTTGCTGTGGCCAAGCACAGGCCCCACTGCCTTCTACAGCAGCCCATTCACTTCTACAAACCTCTGCCAGACAACAGTGCTTAGGGCACAGGTGGCAAATGCTAGAAAACCCCACAGGGCTCAAGGGCATTTTTGGTACTGACCAGCAGGAAATCATTAATGTTATTGGAGAGGCTGTCAGGTGTTAGCAGTCCTGAGAAATGAAAGGAGTTGGGGAGTGTTTGGACTACCTCAGGTGCACCTCATTCCTCTTTAAGATGCTTGGGCCGTTGGTGCTGGTCACTGGTTTGCATTTAGCTACAGGTGGAGGCACTTGTGGAATTAGACACTGGGCAGCAGGTGGAGAAAGAGCTCCGTAGGTAAGGGCCAGGCTGCTGCACCATGCACTGGTGGTGTCTTGTGAGATGCTGTAGCTATAAGGGCTGCATGTAACGCTTCATAAAAGGGAGATGGATTTGTAGGACCAGTCACTCAGCAGTTTATGGTGAGTGGCTGGTGGCCACTGTGGTTCTCTACGTGGCAGTGAGGTAAAATGGTGGGTGAGAAGGTGCTGGCCCGGCAGGGTATACCAGACAGCAGGAACTGAGGCACTTAGTTCAGAGGCTGCACAAGAGCACTTGCTGAGTCCCGCAGGCTTCTTGTGGCACGTGGATTCAGAGTAGAGATGTCACTTGTGCTTGGTGCTGGCAGTGTCACCGTGAGCAGGGTCCCTGGCTCCTTGCGGCTCAGCCGCAGGGAACTACCTGCATGCATTTTGTGTGGCAGGTACTGCTGTGCACTTCCAGCCTCCACTGTGGAGGAGAATCTCCACAGCCCTACTCAGAGCACTCACCAGGAGCTCCAGGGCACGTTCCTATGAAAGCTTCTTGCTGGTGGGAGGAGTGCGCTAAGTAGCTGGGCATGGGCTGGCCCATGCAGCAAGTGCTGTCTGTTGTGGCCTGGGGACTGGTCGGGCAGCTGAATGTTGGTGGGACAGTCACAGCTCTAGGGTCTGGTGGGTCTGTGAGCTGGGGCTGGCTGGCCAGAGAGGGCACCACTCCTTGTCCCCCATGAATCAGGCGATCAGCCCTGGAAGGAAATGAGACATCCTTTTCAAGCACTCTGTGAAGGATGGGGCTTTGGCATGTGGGAACAGGCCACAAGAAGCAGCTTGGACTTGAGCCATATGAGTTGGAGGAAAAGGTGTGTGGGGTTGACACGAGGTGTGAGAGAGAAGGAAGAATGAGAGGGAATGGAGCCAGTGGAGCTGAAAGGCAGAGCTGCCTCTCCCACCTCAGTTTCAGCAGGAAACCTTTTGCATGCAGCTTTCCCCTTTCCCATGCAGACAGTGCCTGCTTGCCGGTTTGGATGCTCTCCCAATCTGTTTTTTCAGCCCCAGCAGTGCCGGGAGGAAAGGCAGATGCTTGTGCCCAGAGCACTGTTCAAAATGACTCCTGCCTCCCTCGGGGGGTGCACGTCAGCCCGGACCCAACTCTGGAGGGCATTAACTTGAGGAAACTGAGACAATCCTGACTCACCATGCATAGAAGTGTATGAAGAGCTGCATGAACAGGCTTCTGGCTGCATGGGCGAAGGCCAGACGTGCAGGTAGCCCCTGCTGAAAGCCCTTGTCAGGAGAGGAGACAGCGCCCTGAGAGAAAGCCTAGCTGTGTGTTAGCTTCATGTTACCCTGACAGAGGTGCTTTCTGCTGGTCTGAGCGCTGGTCAGAGCAGAAGCATGTCCTAATTGCACAGTGCAAGTGCCAGGAAGACCTAAGACAATTTGCATTAATTGGTGTACTCCTGGTGACGGGTTATGAGCCATTCCTCGCACCCCTGTGCTCCGCCTGCAGTTCCTCCCGGTCCCTTGGGGCTCAGCCAGGCTCCTGCACCTGGCAGGATGCAGCAGCCCCCACGCCAGGGGCAGCTGGTGAAAGGGGAGCGGGAGGAGCAGGACTGGGCCCGTGTGGCTGGTGCAGCCGCGGAGGTGTCTGCTGCGTTTGGCGCAGCCGGGAGCTCCTTCCCGGGGTAGCTTTGGGCCCTGCTAGGGAAGGGAACGGTGCCTTCTCCTGTTGCTGATTTATGAGCCTAGTTCCCTCTCACTGTGCTAGTTTTCTTCCTCAAAGCACGATGGGCAAAGCCTGGAGAGAAAGGCACGGGAGCGCTCCTTGCCTTGTGAGGCCCGTGCCGTATCGCACGATAGGCCACATGGGGAACACTTATTTCAGTGTTGTGACCCTAGAAGTGCAGTACATGCTTCACTGCGCGGGCCTCCCTGCTTGAGTGTTTTGCTGCCTCAAGTTTTCCATGTCTCTCTTATTACACCCGAGCTTGTGATTCATGTTATCCCTTCTCTTTTAATGGGGCTAAATTTGTCCAAGGCAGCCTGAGGCGACAGAGCCGGTTCCCGAGGCAGCCTCCCTTTGCCTGGTGCGAGGAGCCCTCCTTTCCCTGCCTCTGGCTTCTTCCGCTTCCACCTATGCTGACCCGCTGCCCATGCCATGGGAATTTTCCCAGATTCCTGACAGGACAATCACAGAATCCTGACAGGATCTCATTGCCCATCTTGACCCTCCTGCCCGTTGTGCGATGCTTTGGGGGCTGCCTGCCCCACCGTCCTCCTGGTGCCTCCGAGTCGGTGACCTAGAGCCCCGCAAAGGAATTTTTTGGTGTTGTGTGCTCGGTTTCCTCTCTCTCATTCTTATTTACAGCTCAGTGGAGAACTGGGATATTCCGGATTTTACCTTTATTTGTTTTCTCTCATTCTTTCTGCCCATCTGCTCAATATTCCTTGAAAGGAGCCTCGATGCCCTGACTTACTAGGAATGCCCTAGTAAGCCTGAATTCCGAAAGAGCTGCTGGTTTGTGTGTAGGAGGGACAGTTATGCCTGGAGTCAGGTAGCCCTAGGCTTACAGGCTTTACAGACAAGATGCCCAGAGCCCAGCACAAGAATGGGCAGGAGTGCCCAGCTGCCAGCCCATAACTGCATTATCATCAAGAGCCAATGCTGCTCTTTGCTGCAGCAGCAGCGAGTGCCTCAATGAGTAAGCATTTTGGGTGCTTAGCCTTGGCTGGGCCTCCTCCTCCAGAAACTGCTGCGCTGGCTGCTGGCCCTGGCGTGAATGCAGCTTAGAGATGCAAAGCCCACGGATCTCCAGGCTCAGGAGCCCTGCAGCTCCCGGAGGGCTCTGTGACCAGAGGCACTGCCGTGGGCAGAGACCTGTGTGCAGCCTGCTCGTTTCTCACCTTCTGAGCTGGAGCACCCCCGTGCTCACAAACAAGGCAAAACCAGCAGCTTTCCTGCGTAGCCTCCCGGAACCAGAAAGTCTGTGGGACCAACAGTGAGCTCCCTGCTCTCAGGAAAAGGCTTCTTGCCAGAAATGTCTCCTGCTTTAGGATGACAAGAAGCTAAAGAGGTCAGCACACGGAGTAACATTTCTGGAAGAGCTGCGAGCTCTGGTTAATGGGTTCTTCACACAAACTGCATCAGCCCCCACATCATTCTGCTATCAGCTACCTTTAGTTATTAGCACCAGGCACTGCTGGCTCGGCAGGCACCGCTCTGCTGAGCGAAGCAGGGGCTAATTATGTGAAAAGATGATGCAAGATGTGACCCTCACTAGTAGCCTGTCAAAGGCAGCTTTTATTCAGGTAGCTGCAGTGATTATTAGTAGAACTGAATAAGCACTAGAGCAGAAATCCATTCTTTGCCTTGCCCAACTGAGGCAGCCAGTGGGATGTGCTTAAGAGAAGATGTTAGGTACAGTCTCAACTCAAAGCTTCTCGTGGCTGGAACATTTTCTCATTTAATGCTCTTGATGCAAGGAAACGCTGCCAAAAGCCCAGGTGCAGAGCTCTACGGGGCTGTGCTGTGAAGACAAGGAAGGGATGATAATGTTGAATCTCTCTAATTTCTTTTGGTAGTTGTAAGGAGCGAGTTAGCAAAGCCATGTTTTTAAATGCCCCCTTGAGTGTCAGCCAGTCAAGTACTTTCTGGGTGATAAGATAAAGCTAAATATGGGGGCTGCACAGAGGATGCCACGTTGCAATGTACACAGAGTGGCCCCAGGATGCTATTGCTCACTGGGCAGATGGACCAAAGGACAGAGGTGTTTTCCCATCCTGGATGCCCTAGAAAAAAAAGAAAAGGAGCTACAATATGGAGCTTCAAACACAGAGGGGAAGGGAAACTCGCCTTGCTCATCTTCTCTCTCTAGGAAGCCTGCGTGTCTGATTCATCATCCAGGCGGATCTCTGCTGTCTCTCCTGGGCTTTCATTGTCCGTGAGCTTCGGTGGTTCCTGTGTGACTGGAAGGGAGCAGATGCTCCCTGTTGCACTGAGTCCAGTGGAGGTCCTGCTTGAAGCAGCACTAGGTGCTGCAGCAGGAGAGTCCCCCCTTGTCTCGCTGGCCGACGTCTCCCGAGGCAAGGCCAGGTCGGCCACTATTCTCTCCGTGTCCCTGTGGATGATCTGATGAGCAGCAAGGATGTGTTTTCTTTGGGACTGCCTCACTGTGCATAAAAAGAGGAAAGGCTTTTACTTGGAAAGGCACAGCAAAGTGTGCTCAGCAGGGGAGAAGGGAGAGGCAGCTTTTAGGTTTCTGCAGGTGTGGAAAGGGCTATTTCAGAGGGAAGAAAGAAAGAGAGGGAAAAATGCAGGCGTCCCTCTGGCGCTGGCCGGTAGGGTTCTACTGCCACCTAATAGCAGCAGCCAACCTTGCACTTCCCTTGGAAGACAACTCCCACAGTGGGAAGCGCAGGCAAAGGGTTTTCCCTTCCCGCCCACTCTGCATCCAGGCTTAAAAATAACTTCCCTGGCAGCATCTAGGGCCTGCCAGAGCAGGTCTCTGGAAGATAGGGGGTGAAATCTGCCCTCTCCTGTGTCCCAATGCTACCTGCACAGAGAAACCCTCATGGAGCTGGCACACAGACCAGGTGACAGGACAGACTGGTTAAATCACCTGCCCTGTCATCTCCCTTTCATCACTAAAGGATTTTTCTTGGCTGTGTTCTACAGTTTTCATGCAATTTAGTTTGTTTGTGTTTCCAGCCCACCTCTTGGGAGCTAATTACCCAAGCTAAGCCATTAACACTGGAGTTCTCTGCATTTCTCCTCACTGTTCTTCATTCCCTCTTTTCTTTCCCAGGCTGAAGGTGCTGGTAGACAAGCATCAGGACTGAAGCAGTGTCAGCTTGCAAGGAGGGGATGGGGAGCATTGCAGGAATCAGCTGCGGTTCTGCCCACATCTCCTTCCTATAGAAGTTCAAGACTTGCTTGTGATTTTGACCTGTTGACACTGTAAGGCTGAGCTCTATTTTGTGTCACACAGCCCTGTACACTGTCACTGCAGCCGTCCACACAGCCCTTGCCTGTTGACTCATTTGCTCAGCTTTACTAATCCATCCTTTTGATGCTTTTGTCCATCTTCCAGGTCCATTCCATTGACAGTGAAGACAACTGGCTCCAACCTGCCTTCCCCAAGCTGCCCTTCAGCACCCAGCTCTGGATCCCCAGGATGACATTTGCCATCCAAGGCATTTTGATTTCAGCGGTGCGTGTGGCACTGCAGGAACTGTTACCTCTCCTGATGCAGCTCCTTCCTTCATCTACAGTGAATTGTAAAGGAAAGAGGGAGGGCTTAAACTGCTGGGTGAGTTTTATCCTTTTAAAAGCATCTTTTCTTTTTCATATCAACGCATTGCCTTCTAGTTCCAATGAGAAAGAGCATAGGAGGGACGGGCAGGGGTGTCTCAGGGTGGACCAGCATTAGATGATGCCTTTACTTGTGCAGAAGAATGAGAGAGATGCTCAGGAGAGCAAAACAAAGGAAGAGAAAGCTAAGTAACTAAAAGAGATTTGTATAAAGGGAAGCTAAAGTGTGAGCAAAGATGGTATTTGTAGATCCTCAGCTTTTTGTATTCAGATGGCTTTGCTCCTGGGGTGTGCCAATGAGTTTCTGAGCTCAGATCATTTCCTGCTAATTTCAAGGAAGTTACGTGCTCCAGCACGGGCCAGGTGGATAAAACAAACAGAGTTTCATAATGACTAATCTGCCTCACCCTAGCAAAAGCTTTAGAAGCTGCAATAGCAAAGCAGCATGCTGATGGGCTCCCAAGCTCAAATGGCATTTTTTGATACTACCACGTTGGATTTGAAGGGATGCTTATGCAATGATTCTGCTTCTCTGAATATCTTCTGATATCGCTGTGCAGGAGGCTCATAGTAGGGCCTGTTCTCCAGAGCGTATTTTGGAGACAGAACTCAGCCAGCTCTTAAATGCAGGGCAGCCACTCCACTAAGGCAGCAATTGCAGAAGAGAGGATGAGCCAGGTCTTTTGGGAGACACGTGACCCTTGCTGCCACAAGAATATTGTGGCCAGTTTCACCTGATCCCCTTCAAAGGTGCTTTTGTATTTTATCATCTCTTACTTTGCCTCTTCTAGCAGCCCCTTTCACTTTGCCTGGGTTCAGCTCGGCCTTCCAGACATATCCCCTGCAGCTATCCCAGATTTTGGAGATCTTTTCCTCTGCTGCTTGGGAGCCCTTCCGAGCTGCTTAGATCATCAAGGGCTGCTGCATTTAAACCCGTTTTCTTGCTTTCTCTGGTTGAAACTGCTCCAGAATCCTAGGTCATCTCTAGGTCTTCTTCTGAGATGAGCTAGCCTGTGTGTGTTAGTCCAGCCTGAGCTGGACTTGACTGACCAAAATCACTGTGCCTTGCCTTGGCAGGCTTGCAGATCTACCAAGAGTAAGAAAGGAGTTGATTAGGCTTAGAGAGGATTGCCTCTTGTTGAACAGTGACTGCTGTTGGTGCTAAATACAAACCTGTCACAAAGAGCTTTGCACAATTCACAGATCATAAAAGGTGTTTGCAGGGTTTGTATTTTCATTAACAACACAAAAGAAGCAATAAGCTGTTTTTGTTCTCAGTTCAGCAAAAGACAATAAGACAAAGGCCACTTCAGACTGTCTTGATACTATTTCTTTTGATAAGTTATATTCACTTTATATGGATGACTGGTTTAGTCAGTCTCCTGAGTGTGCTGGCTAGTGGAAACCATCCAGTTAGGAAGAACCATTTATTTTTGATCCTTCGTGTAATACATATGTTCCCAGGGTCTCTGCCTCTGTATTTTGAAGGATCCATTTTGATTAAACAAACAGAATCATTCCTTAAAATTGCAGAATTATCCATTTAAACATATAGTTTAAATAGCCAGCCCCGAAACCTTAACTTGGTGTTTCCTTATTGACCAACTGGAAAAAAAGGCAGGGGAAACTTGCCTTCCTCTTTTCACATATATTTATGTAATCTGCCTGTTAAATGCTTCTACAGTTTTTTACAAATTAACATATAAAAAATTATTCCCAGCTATGCTACTTAATGACTTTTCTCCCAGTTTATTTTTCAAGGCACAATCAGTGTTTTTATTCTTATTTAGTATTACGGTTCAAGTTGCCCTAAATCACTTCAGGGCTGAATTTGGGCTTCCAATTTAAAAGACTAAGGCTTATGAGAAAACCATAAAGAGAGGCAGGAGGGCTAATTTGCAGAGTGCAAAAGGGGAATCTCAGAGAACTGAGAGCGCTTTTGGGAGCGGGCCTCCCTTTCACTGAGACGAGCGAGGAGGGTGAACCAAGTCAGGAAGGGGAAAAAGCAATGAGACTCCTTACCTTTTTCTTTGAAAGAGTTTTTCTCAATCTCTGGAATCAGGAAACTATAAACCAGCTCTGCTACAATCTCTTCTGACTGCAGGCGAGTTCTCCTACAGAACAGACATGGGGTGTGATACCAGTACTTTACTTTTCTTTACAGATCATCTCTGCAAGCACACAATTCCCATATTCTCACTGTTTTCAGGTGAGTGTATCCTCGTGACAGGAATTGTCAGCTGGCTATCTGCTTATCTCATAAAATAGTGCCCAGCGTTGACAGCATAACTGGTTATTCACCTCTGTACAGTGCTACCAGTGTGTTCAATATTGTATTGGAAAAGCATTGCTTCAGGAGAGATCCCAGATTCCTGATCCTCAGCGGTATTTAGGAATCTAGCTCTCCCTAATGTCAAACTGTGCTAGACACACAGATACCTCTGAGAATTTGGGTCTTTGTCAGTTCAGTCTGTGGTCTGTTGCTGTGTTTGCTAAATTCTTCCCTTTTGTGACTTTGCCTTTGGCTGGTCCCCATGCTCTTTTCCATGCCAGTGTGTGCTGGGCTCCCAGTTGGCCCAGGGTCTGCATGCATTATCTCTGGTTAATTCTCCCCGAGGACTTCCACATTCATATTCATCTGGTTATAAAATACCCAGCTGCTGTTCCACAGGAGAGTCACTGTGTCAGGGATTTTTGTGGCTCGGTTCCAAAAAGGCACATAGAAACAGAGCTGGAGGTTTGGCAGGTCCTAAAAAGTATTCACTGCTGATGCCCCAGCCAGACACAGGGCAATGGTGTTCCCAACAACTTACTGTACTCGGAATGCCTTGTCAGGCAGCCATCAGTATGAGTGACCCCCCCTGCAAATTGGCAGTTTCCTAAAGAACACCCCAGAATAAAAGCCTGCTGTATAGCTGTATCTTTAGCATCTCTTTCAAACCATTTTTTCTGTAGGACTGTGAATAAAGGAAAAGACCAATGTGAATGGGTATTGCTTTAGGCAGTTCCCAGATTCACTTAAAATGCTGTCACCACATCTCATTGGCATGAAGAAGTCTAAAAAGAGTGATTCACAGATCCCAGAAGTGATTTGCAGAAGGAATCTGGCAAATGGCGCATGGAAATAAAGCTCTGGTGGCTTTATATGTGTATAGCAGATAGTAACAGTGCAGTTCCCATACAACCTGCACAGCAGTGAAGTGTGCACAGTATTGGAATCATTCTACCCTTCCTGTGTCTTAAATTAGAGATCTAAGTGCAGGTGCAGATGGTTAAGAGTGTTGTAAACTGCTGCCCACAGCCTCCAACGTGCAGTGTAAGGGCGCACCGATTTTCCATTTCGTAAGCAATGTCATTGATTTCTACAGCCATTCTCTGAATCTCTTCCTTAGCTTGTTCTTCTGCTGTGTTCTCCATGCTGCTCAGGATAATGTCTTCCAAGTAGGAGTCCACAGTGCTCTGGTGCACTTTGACCACCTGGAAAAAAACCACCAAGATATGCTTTTTGACTGCTTATTGCTAGAACAGATGGGTGGAAGCAGATTTGCAGAGAAGCAAGGCTACAGATCCTATTGTGCACTGCTTTCTGAGGACAAACTGTGTGTGAGAACTAAGCGAATACAAACAAGTGCAGGAAAGGGACAGTGCTAGAAGGAAAACTTATACTGCAAGATCTACTGTGCAGTTCTTCTACAAGAAGTTATTTCTCTGAATGCAATGGCAATTGCTTCCTCAGTTCTCATGGTCCCCTGCACAACTGCCAAACAGGCATCATCAATATTGGCTTTGGGAAATTTATCATGTTTTATTCATGTAAATTCTAGAGGAAAAGGTTTCATCAAGACTGTGCTAGTAGTAGGCATAAGATAAACATATTGGTTGCCTGATAGGGGCTGTAGGACAGACATGTTAGAAATGAGTCTGAAGGATGTAAGTCTATTTCATTTTCACCCTCCTTGCCTCCCAGTGAGAGAAATATAAAAGTTTTGTTTGTTTTTAAAAAGGGATACATTTTTTTAAAGTGATTTCAGATCCTTTTGGTATTAACCTCTTCCTGCAAAGTTTGAAAATTATTGCTTTAGTCAGTTAGGCTCCCACTCCTTCCTTTCATCTGGCAGAAATATGCTTCATGCAGGTAGGAGTCAGGGAATTAGGAGCAGAACTACCCATTCCATAAGAATCTGGAATTGTGTTATGGAGTAGGGTAATCTCAAGACTTCTGATTCTGGATCTCAAGGTCAGGGTTTCCTTTAGCATCACTTCATAATAACTCTCATTGTGGCACTCCTTGTTATAGGTAGTCCACTTTAGCAGGGCAAATTCTATCCAAACTTTGCTTGAAGGCATTCTCTGTGGGACAACACCTAATAGCTCTGCTAAGTAAAGACAAAATGTTAGTCCTAAAGATTGTTTAGGTGCATTTTATGCTCTCCACGGGTGGTGTTTCTTTTCTGGAAGTGTGGAGACCTAAATCTATTTGCAACAGGTGACAGCATAAATAGCAGCACTGCTTTAAGGGCCATTTTGATGCTTCTTAATGGAGATGACCCTGAAGAGGGAATCATGGTCTCTCTCCTAAGATCTCCTCCTCTGCTTGAAAACCAGCTGTAACCTTGGCCGACACTTGAAGTGTTTCCCTCCCTGCTGAGTCCTCCTGTGGGGAGGCAGCTCCTCACTGATCTCGGAGCTTGGAGCCCTCCCCCTGCCTCAGAGCCCTCCTCCTGCCCTCGCCTGCCTGAAGATCTTGTCTTCCTCCTCCTCCCGCCTCACCTGCCTGAAGATCTTGTCCTCCTCCTCCTCCCGCCTCACCTGCCTGAAGCTCTTGTCCTCCTCCTCCCGCCTCACCTGCCTGAAGATCTTGTCCTC
>JAUBOD010000030.1:6606757-6618051 GCA_032353885.1 Nothura maculosa
CTAGAGGAAATGGCCACAAACTGAAGCATCGGAAGTTCCACAGGAACTTCAGGAAGCATTTCCTCACTGTGAGGGTGCCAGAGCCCTGGCACAGGCTGCCCAGAGAGGTTGTGGAGTCTCCTTCTCTGGAGATGTTTAAAACCCGCCTGGATGCCGCCCTGAGCCATGTGCTCTAGGTGACCCTGCATGTGCAGGGGGGTTGGACTAGATGACCTCTAAGGTCCCTTCCAGCCTTAAGCATTCTGTGATTCTATGAGTGTAACCGTTTGTGTTGCCTTCTCTTTGCGCTGCGTTAGAAGAGCAGCCTGGAGAGGGGCCCGTGGCACCGTTTCCAGCCGCCTCGGGCTCCCACCTACCACTTGATTGCAGGCAAGCTGGGCCCAGCCATGCGCTTTCCAGTGGTCCTGCTCACTTGACAGCGAGTACAGAGGGTCTGAAACACAAGTGGACGCACGGAATTAATAACGCATTGGAGACACCACCAGGGAACACAAGCCAGGTCTCCCTTCTCTCTTTTGAAAGTCTTTCCGTAAGAGCATAAATGCAAAATAAAAGGAGGAGGAGAAACGGAGCGCACGTCTCCACATCAAAGAACTGTCACCGTCACGTCCCCTCCCGCCCCCCGCAGCCCCTCCGCAGCCGCCTCCCCTCCACGGGAGCGGCCTCCCCCTGCGGCGGGCGGAGCGAGCGAGGCTCGCGGTACCGTAGAGGCAGTCGAAGATCCGCCCGGGCGCCATGCGGCCCCGGCCGAGCCCCGGCGCCGCCATCGCCCCAGCCCCGGTCCGGGTCCGGGCCCCGGCCGCGGCGCGCCTCAAGATGGCGCCGCTCGGCGCCGCCGTCCCCATGGCGACGCACGGGCGGGGCCCCGGCCGGCCACGCCCCGCCTCGCTGTCATGGCGGCCCCTTTCCGCCATCGTGTGGGGTGGTCCTGGGCGCTGCTGTTTCCTGCGTGCGCTGGAGCCTGGGGCTCGCCCTGCGGGGAGAGAGGCTGTAATGCCCAAACGTGTCATGCCACGGCCACATAAGCGAGCCACGTATACTTTTAAAGAAGGATAGCGGCCAGTTTGTGCTAGAAGAGGGATGACGGGGCTAAACCCTCCCCCTCCTTTTATTTTAATTTTTTTTTTTAACATTTTGTCACATTTTGCTGGAGTTGCCATTAACTGTGTGCCCCCCTTCCTCGGCAGGCTGGCCCCATACGTGAGATGCTGTGATTTGGTGGCTGCACTTTGGGGACGGGGAATGAAAGGTGGGATGTGTGTGTTGCTGTCCCTGCTGTTCCTGCTTAGGCCTGGGCTGAAGTAGTGCGAGGAGGTTTGCTGTCCAGCTCTGAGAGAGGCTATGGGCATTTCTGCATTTATAAAACACCTAAGGAGACCTGCTCAAAGGAGCCCTTGTGCTAAGTCACGTCACTAGGTGTTTTATTGATTTCCTTTTTTTCTTTTCAAAAGGATGCTGTCATCCTCTCTGAGGAACAAACTTGGAAAAATTGGCTTTGCTGTGTAAGGGGAAGAAATGCAAGCGGGCCGTCTCATTTGTCCGTCATCTTAAAGTAGATCATGAATCTGCTTTACGGGGTAATGTATATGTAAATGGAGCATGACTATCAAGCCAAATAATTACTGAGAAGTGATGTCTGTCTGAAGGAAAACCTAGGGTCCTTGGAACTTCATTGCAGGAGAGTTTCCTTTGCCTCAGGGAAGTTACACATAGGTATTTAGTTCAGCTTTGAATGCTGGCTTACATTTCCCATTAAAGGCCTGACCCTCGTTGGGAGCTTGTAGGTATTTCCTAGGGTAGTTGATTAAAAAGAAATGCATGAACTGAAGCCTCAGATATGGTAGTCTTAAACAAGAAATGCCATTGCAGCTCTGTTGCTGGCTGGCCTCCGTTGTGTGCTACTTTTCGCAGCATTTCCATGCTCTAAATTCTCCCTTCGGAGCTGTTGTGGGCGTAATAGCTTGTGTTTTATTAAAGAACTTAACTAAGTGAAACCATATTGCAGTTATTGTTGGGAACTCCACATTTTAATATTACCCCAGATTACCTCTGATCAAATTCTGTTTTCCTTTTTGTATCATCTCACTCAATTATAACTTTGTATTTCTAGGCTGTTATTTTCCATCCTGGACAAATGCCTCAGTGGGATGAGGTATATACACTATATGTTGTTCTGCCAAAATGATCCTCCTTCAGCTCCCCCTTCTCACCACCTTCTTTCCCTTTAAAATTCTCAGGGAAGACTTTAAACACGTGGCCTGGTCTTCTTTTTTTTCTGATGAGGGAATGCCTGGATGGAAACCAGGTTGTGGCGCAAGAACAAGGGAACAGTTGCAGCAGTACTTGATGGAGACGTGTGAAATCGCAGGACGTGGCCTGAAAGACAAGTATTTGATGGAAGATGAAAAAGGCACTTTTCCACTCTCACCTTTAGCCACTTTCAAGTGACCTAAGCACAAGATGCTGCCAAGGGCGATGGTTCCTCCTTCCTCTTTGCTTTCCACAAGCGGCCTTGCCCTGCTGACCCTGACCTCTTGGTGCGGGCAGCTGGAAGGCTGTGAGACAGTCTGGGTCAGGAGACCTACGTGACTGAGAAGTCACCTGTCAGAAAAGAAAAGATGAATTTTGAGGTCAACGAATAGCTGCCTGAATACTAGTGGCAGCTCAATAGAAGTAGCAGTTATATATGGCTGAGATAAAAAGCTCAAGGTTCAGGGAACTTGCTTAGATTAGATTACAGGAGAGGTGGGGGGAATATTGATTTATTTTTAATGAGTATATCTCAAAATTATCTGTGAATTACAGATGTGCACAGAGAACACCTCAGAGTATTTGAAATTGTTCTGATTATTAGTATCTTTTTGAACATTTTACCTAATTTTACCTAATGTTAACCTCAAGATAAGGCAGTGTAATTTGCTGTGATGTTAATTACTGCTGCTCTGTTGATGGTTTTATTATGCTGTGATAATTTGCTGATATGTTTGAACTGTAAAATGGAACAGAGAAGTGGAAAACTTACTTAGAAAAAGAGAATAACTTAGGCGTTAGTTGAGAGCAGAATAGTGGCTGGACAAGAGGAAAATGAGTTGGACAAGGGATTGTGATTTTAGAGCTGTGAATAGGCTGGCTGAGCAATGCAAAATGAGAAGGTGAGGAGAAGGGAGTGATGTAGGGAACCAACACGCAGGACAAGGAAGGAGAGGCAGAATGAAGAGTCACTATGGAGGAACTGGAGCTCTCTGTACAAGGAAATGGGCTAGTGAGGTGAGGAGCTGAAAACTGTGGAAAATCGGGATTGGGGAGAAAAGGCAAAGAAATCAAGCTGAACACATGATGAGTCTGCCTGTATAAGGTAAGTCACAAGCAACAGATCCGTGCCATTAAAAGCACTGTTGAGGTTTTGGTGTTGGGAAGTGCCCCAAATTCAAGTAATCCATTTAAAGGCATTCGCTGTTGTGCTGGACTGTTGTTTCCCAGGCTTGCCACAGGATGTCACAGTTTCTCTGTACATGGTCCTTCATAGTCTACTCCGGGTGGCACGGGGGCAGCGGTTCTGTTAAATGTGAAATTGTATGAAATGAATTTGGCCCCTGGAGCCTTCCAGTGTAAACACTAATTTCCATTCCCAGCCTGACCTCCCCGTGTCTTACTAACTGCTTATAGTAAACGTCTCTCGCTAGAAGTGCATTCAGAAAGAGCTGAAAACCAGCAGCACGGGGTTGCAGTCAGTATTGGTGCAAGGGCCTTGCCTAGAAGAAGGGGGCCTTCATCCAAAGCTGGCAGAAGAGATGCTGAAGGAAAACAAGGAGAAGAGTGTGAGGAAGACACAGTCATTGTTTGAGGCAGTCAACAGAAGTAGCTCTCAGAAAGATGTGAGAAGTAGATCCTGCTAATCTGGTCTCTCCTGCCTCCTGCTGAGAGTGTAGTAACACATGCTGAGATGTGTTTGTATGTCTGCTTCCCATCCAGATACACAGGAGGTGACAGTAAATACATAGGCATCTGCTTAAATGAATTAGACATGGTGAAATATGTGTTGTTTTGTGGATCGAGCCCGTGTCTCTTTGCTTGTTTTTGGCCACAGGAAGGCATTGTGGAACCCTTTGCTTGTAAATAGTGACATCTCCTATAAAAATGGCCTTAGAGCAGCAATTGTGGTAAATGCAGCTTTGCCACGGTGAGATCTTTCATTCCTTGGTCCTGTCTTTATCAAGAACTCTACCAAGAGAGGCATTTTAAGACAGAGCTACTGAAATGGAGCAGAGACAGGGATGAAACTCTTTGTAGGTGACCTCCATATCTCTTGCTGTTCTTTTCCTAGCATGACTTGGCAGGTTTCCTGTGCTGAAAACAATGTGCAGATGGGGATCAATTCAGAAGTCAAAGCTCAAAAAAAGCAAAGCAGCAGAGCTTTGTGGTCACAGTTAAAGGATTTACTCTAAAGCACACTGCAGGATTCCTGTAATGGTTTTGATTAGCACTTAAAGGAGAGGGAGAGGGGGGCAATTAAGGGGGAAATTAAGGATATTTTCATGCTTTGGGGCAGGCTAATGACAAAAACGTGAGTTCAGCAATACAGTTAGGCATTCTTAAGCCTCACTTATGTGAGTTCTGGATATAGATTAGCAGTGGTCAGGGGAAGACTGAAGCAGATATTTAACTGACATTTAGCTGACACGCTGGGCTGAAGTTTGGTTTCTTGTCTAACCTCAGTAGCAAGAGAGGGCTGGATCCAATTCCTTGGTGAACTAATGAATTCCTAGGGCAGAGTAGTGTTTTCAACCTTCCCATACAATACTCGGAGCAAGTGGCAATGCCAACATGGTAGCCTACAGCTTTCAGGTTCCTCTGTGTTCAAATATTTCAAAGGTAAAAGCTTACATTCCCTCTCTCCCTTGCTTCTTCACAGTCAAATCATAAGGGATGCTGCACAGGAAGCTGTCTCTAGGACTGAGCGGAGACTTTCAAAGAACATCAGGAGCCCTTGAGGGGAGGTCATCTCCTTCAGCAGAAATTGTTGCCTTGAAGCTGTTGAGCTATTGAGCTTTCCCAGAAGCTTGGGAGCTCAGTGGCTGGATTTTTAACTGGCTGTATGAGGAACAGTTTGTATTAAACCCCACATTAGTTCAGCGTAGCTTAACAGCTCAGGAAATGCAGAGACATGAGGTACTGTATTTACTGAATGGGGCAGAAGCTATTGCTGGCATCTGCAGCATTTTGGCTAGCCGTGCTCTTCCTCCTATTGTTTCCCAAAGTGCTTGGTCTAGTCTGGCCTCTCAGCAGTTGGAAAATTTTCCAGGGAGGGAATGTGTCTGTAGAAAGACCTGAGGTGTAAGAAGCCCTAGAGACTCTTCATTTTCAGTAAGCTTTTTAGCGACTTTGTTCAGGGAAATTAAATAGCTGGACAAAAGTGTTACAGAGCCTCATTTCTGTTTGCAATTTTAAGTGCAGCAAAACTCTTCCATAAACCACACTCTCATTTCCCCTCAAATAACAGTGCAACATGACCTTAATCCTCTCTGTTAAACCTTTCAGAAAACAAAACAAACCCCCCCAAACTTTGTTGATCAGCCATAGAGCTGTTAGCTCGTGCACTGGGATAGGCTGAGAGCTCTTACACATCCAAGGGCTCAGGGCAAGAAGGCCCACCAGAAATCCGTGGCTGAGAGATCATCAGTGGTGGAACACTTAGCTCATGGGAAGAAATTCCCTGGAATGAGGTGGGAGCTGAATGGACCCTGTTTTAAGGGGGGTGTGTAGGCAGCGTTTCATTTGTGTAAAAGTCAAGGTTGGGCTTTCTCCAGGTTGTACGAATAGCCCAGTAGGGCACTCAGAACCTGGAGGCAACACTGTGCAGGATGCTGGTACTGAAAACCAAGGCAGAAGACCTATGATATAGGCTGGAGCTAAAGCTTTAGGGGAATTACTTATGCCATGTAGGTGACTTCTGTTCCTCTGTCACTTGTGCAAAATAATTAAACTCCAAAATAATTAACTACCAACAGTATTTCGGTAGCCATCAGTGTAGATCCTCTTGTGAGGATCCCTTTACCTCACGTAGAGGTAAAGGTGTATGTAGAGATGCTATGGTGCTTCTTAAGATTTGACTCTTAGGCACTTGAAAATCAAGTCTTTTTATTTATTTATTTATTTATTTTTGTGCCAATTAGGTTTTCCTGAAAGTCTGCTATAGAAACTGCTATAATGCTTGTTAGACAGTTAAACATCCTTCTCCTGGATTGACATGAACAGCAGAAAAATACCAGTGCAAGAGAATCAAGTGTTTAAAATTTAAACCTATCTTTACCGCTTAAGTGAAAGAAATGGCTTAAAAGAGTCTGAATTTTCTACATCGTTTTGTAGCTTTGTCTAGCGAGTACCAGCTGTGAAGAGTCTAAAGAGATGCAGAAGACTTGCAATGATGCCTGCTCTTGATAAGCAGCTTGCAGAGGTATACAGCATGTGTCTTAATGCAGTACTTAGAAGGTGTGAGATTCAGGGACTGAAGTGCATGGGAGAATGGAACTGCAACCAGTAACGTCTCAAAAACGGAAAGACTCTTCCACCTGCACGTGCTTGTGATTCCTTCCAGGCTTCCATTTAGCTCCTGCAGTTTTTCATGACTGTTAAACTTCTTACTATGGTGGAGCTTCCCATTTCATAAAACACAATCAAGAAAGCCTTGAGCACATTGGAACGGCCACTCTTTCGATCTTATTATTGACACTGACATCAAAAACGTGCCCTGCACACCACCAGGCAGAGCAGAATCCCTTAGGAAAAAATAAAAGGTCTTTGTGTGCAGCGGAAAAGAAGTTGGCCTCACTTCAAGACACAGGCAAGTGCACCTGGGCTCTGGAAAAGGACTCCTGTACCACGTAAGCAGAGGCAGCCCTTGCTTTCTGTGTGGTGGCTAATCAGAGATCATCTGTGCGTGGTGCTCTATATTAACGGTGGCTCAGACTGCCTGGGGTCACATTCAAGGCAGTTCTGCAGGTTTTTTGTAGAGGTTTGCAGAAGTTTGAAAGTCTTACCCTTTCAAGTGATGATAAGTGAGAATAAGGGATGTTTCCTGTTACTATGGCTATCATATAGCCACTTGTCTTAGTTAACCCTGAGCAGAGGAAATAAAAATCTGACTACGGCAAAACTCCCCTTGGGTGACCAATGGGCATCTTGTGCATGCCTGAACTCCTTAGAAAACTGGGCATTTGTGATTTTTAACTGAAAGCCATGAACCTTACTAGAACTTACTAGACTAGATAGGTCTTTGCAGATGCGTGTCTTCTGGAGGAACAGTGATGGTCTTCTTCCAAATCCAAGTTAGGATTCCGTCTATTACTACGCAGAGGGGCTGTCAGCCAACGTGCAGTTGTCTTCCTCACCCATGTTCATGTGTTGTGTTGGTACAACACACAGCTATTTGTGTGCACGCAGCTTCTGGCTCTTCCTTCCCACCTGTCAGTGCAGTGGGGCATCCCAGAATGGAGGGATTCGTGTGAACATTCCCCCTGTCATAAGGACCAGCCACCCTAGCACCGGACTCGGCTTTAATGTGCCTACAATGCACACCCAGCGTCAGCTGCTGCGCATCCGCGTCGTCAGAAAGCCGCCTGCGTGCCTCCAACTCGGCTGTTCCTGCTTCAAATGCCTGTGGAACAGGGAAGTTACGTGGAGGCTGAGCACCAAATCCCAGCTTCCTCCTTTTGTCACGTTTCCAGGGAGACTGCCTACTGAATTTGATGGTCTGGCTTTTGCAGTGTTGCGTGGCAAACTCACAATCTTTACTAGTATCTCTGGATGCACTTTCGTCAGGCAGTGAAGAGGAAAACAGCAAAGCTATGCCAGTTATAATCTTAGCACAACCCACAGAGCGAGATGTGCAGGAAAAAATGTGACAAAAGACCTAATTCTTCGAAGTTTATGCAAAAGGAAGCACTGATATCCACTAATTTTCTGCACAGGCATCCAGATTTCACTGGAAAAGTCATACATTACTAGAAGCACCTGTATTATAAAAATGCTTTCTTGGCTAATGTAAATCATGGTGACAATGCTCAAAATTCATTTTGCGGCAAATCTGTCAGGGACAGAAGTTTTTCTGTTCAGCCTGTTGTTGTGCTGGGATTACTATCTTTAGTGTGGAGAGGTTGGCCATAGAGTCTTGGTCTCGCCATGAGATGGCCAAATCCCTGCAATGCTGTTGGCAAAGTCCCACCATTTCAGAGACAGCAGTTCTGTTTCTGAAATGGAAAGCGACTGCAGCCAACCTAAGAGCAGTAGTTCCAAGAGATGGAAGTGATTTTGATTGCTGCGTGATTTTGATGCTGCTATTGATGCTGCTAGTGTGATTTTGATGCTGCTGTTGCTTGGTCAGGGTCTTGTTTCCAGAACTGATGGAGTTGCATCCTTTCTCCTTACAGTCTTCCCTGATGATCTCAGAGGGCAGAAGGGATTGGTGCTGTGGTGCAGAATGTCTGCATACAAACATCATGCCATAGCCCTGAAAAAAAATGGACTTCTGCTTTTTTTGAAGTTATTTTAGCTAAGGAAGCCATTTGCTTTCATCTGAACATGGAGTTTGAAACTATGGGAAGATGTAACTAATCACCTCAGAGCCTCTTCCATGCACTAGAGCAAGGATTCTCCTATCCCAGCACCCATTTCCCTCAGGTCACACTTGAGCAGATAGTATTTGGCTGTCACAAATCTGCCTCTCTTATCAGAAAAAAAAACCTCTATGTTTTGTACCTGAGCAGCTAAGGTAACAGGCAGCACGGCTTGAACAGTCATCTTACAGACCTCTAGAGTTGTTTTTTCCTTAGCGAGAGTATCTGTTGCTCAAAATACAGGCATCTTTTTCAACACAGCATATGGTCAACTGGACTACTGTGTCAGTGGCTGTCTTTATACTAAGTGAAAGACATTTCTAGAGTATTTTTGTTTTTGGTAGAGCAATTTGGGCTAGTTTCAAGAACAGACATTATGAGGAAGATATCAAAATACCTTCAAATCTGTACCCAGATTACAGAGATAATCCCAGATTACCTCAGACTACTAATTCCAAATGATATCAGAAGGGGCCTTCCATTCAAAACAGTAGTGACCACCATAAATATGTTTTTGGGGTTCCTTGAAAACTCTGAGCACTTGAAGCTCCCTAACAGCCAAGTTGCTGGGTTTTTTAGGGGGGATAACGATGGAAGTTCCAGGGATGTGTTCATGGGAGTGACTATGCTCCGCCTTTTGTGAAGTGGCTGCCTGCAGGGCCAGTGTAATGCTCACATACTATGAGTCACTGCTGTATGTTGTTTGATTCTGAAGACAGACTGTGCAGGGAAAACACTCCATAAACCCATGGGCTCTCTGTCCTCCACTTAGCCCCATGTTTCTCTCAACACAGAGCTGCAGATGTGCAGCGCTCTCTGTATTCCCCATCCTCTCATATGTGGCACCAGGCTAAGTGATGGGGTAGGTGAGAGATGTTTTTATTCACTGTCTCCTTCAGAGCGGCTGCTGTTTTTGCTGTATCCCCTTTCCTGGGAGCTGGATCTGACAATATGAGATGAGGATGTTCATTTGATGCACACTCTTATTCGGTGGGCAGAGGATGGGGTGGAAGCACCTAGGGAAGGACACATCTGTTTGTGCAGTCCCCTCTGTGCTGTGTTCCTAAGTGCAATCAGGGTGTTAATTAGGGTGTTAATCAGTGGCATTAACTGTACTCTGCCTTAATGGCATTTCTCTTCCTTCTCCTTCCCTTCTGCCACTATTCCCTGCTGTTCCCCAGCAAGTGATGCTTTCTCCCATGGTTTCTGTCACAAGCTGTAGCCATGCGGGCATGGCAAAACCAGCTGTACCCTTCCTTAATCTCCAGTTTTTGGAAGCTGGTAGGATTTAAAAGGAGAGCTTCTTGCAGCCACGCTTGGACTACAAAGGCAATACCTTTTTGCAGAGAATGCAAGAAGCCGACTAAGTTTTATCCTTCTTCTCCCCTCGTTATTCCACCCCTCTGGTAGGAGTATCCAGTGTGTTTGGGCTGGGCTTTGCCTGATAAGGCCTCATTGGTCTCATTCAAGCTCCCTCTCAAAGAAAGGATGTGAGAAACTGATTGCAGACTTGGAACTACCCCCTCCCGTCTCCTTTTTTATTATTTTCTTTTTCTTTTTTAAACCACAGGCTTTCCCTGAGAATTTATGTTGCTGTAATGAACTCCAAGCCCTGAAGAAGTGGATAAAGCTCTAGGATGACAAAGCCAAGCAAGTTAGTTTGAAAGGAAAAATGTGCTTAAAATATTAACATGGTAACGTGGGGTAGTATACGTGTGTAGATCAACTTGCACAGCTGTGCCAGACAAAAAGGCAAACCTTTTGCCTTGCACAGTATTGCAAGACACTGGGGACAGGCTGATGATCTGAGATTGACAGATAAAATAAATAGGTGACTGACGAGGTGGGTGAGTTTTTAGAGGTAGGATGCACAAGCTAGATCCACAGGACCTATGTTTACAGAGCTGCACTGACAGGACTGACACTGCCACATCATGTTTCAACTCCAAAAATGTCCAAAGGTTGTCTGAAAATGGGACAACCTTGTCTATCTGTGTGATGAAAATGGGGAGTTTGGCCCCTCTGGATAAGTGTTTTTTTTCTCCACCTTCTGAGAGGATCTGAGAATTCCCTGTGTCATTTACTCATGAGGACAGCAAGCATCAGGGCTCTTGGCATTCGCCCTGGTGCTCCTGAGAAGAGCAAACCCTCACAGGAGAATAATCCCACTCCTCACTTGGCTTATGGGAAGGGTGATGGCTAACAGTAACATCATCGTGCTGTCTCATTAAGGGCTTTGGGGCAAAAAAAGGGGTTGAGGAATAAGTTTGCTTGCAACAGGCATAAAAGTATTTCATGTTTATAGGGCAGGCTGATTTCCGTGTTTTATCTGCCATGTTCACAGATATAGCAAGTTACTGCCCTGCTCCTGAGCTCTGCTGAGGCAGAGGGCCTCAGGAGAAACCTCTCCTGTGGGAGCGGCTGCTAAATACTCTGTCATCGCAGAGCAAAGGAAAACATGTGGAAAATCCATCCTTTTAGGCAGGAACTGTTCAGCGCCCCGAAACACGGGGCGTCGCCCAGCCCTGAGGGCACCCCATGTCCTTGTCCCGACCTTCCCGCCGGGAAACGGCCACATGACGGCGCATGCGCACCCCCCCCCCCCGCCTCCACGGCGCTGCGCATGCGCATGCGCAAACGGGCGGGGGAGGCACCGCAGCGCGCAGGCGCAGCGCGCGCGGG
>JAUBOD010000030.1:6634592-6656918 GCA_032353885.1 Nothura maculosa
AATCACCTCCCTCCACCTGCTGGCCATGTTCCTCCTGAAGTACTCCAGGATACCATTTTGCACCAGGACTCCCGGGTCGTTCTCCTCAGAGCTGCTCTCCAGCAGGTCTGCCCACAGCCTGTACTGGTGTCTGGGGTTATTCCTCCCCAGGTACAGGGCCCTGCACTTGCATTTGTTGAACTGCACAGGGTTCCTCTCTACTCATCTCTCCAGCCTGTCCAGGTGCCCCTGAACGTCACATGGCCCATGGCCCTCCAGTTTATCAATCACTCCTCCCAATTTTGTAGCTTCTTTCAGATCCTGAGGGGCTGAGGTACAGCCAGTGGGGTGCCCAACAGCCCCAGAAGGAGGCTGAAAAGTGACTCTAGGCCTTATCAGTTCCCTCCTGGGAGTTTACTGGCATAGAATAGTTTAACTAGCACAGAATACTGGCTCTGTCTATGGGTATACAGATGGGTTTATGATTAGGTATCAACCCTGTTCCTTTTTATTTCTTTTTTTTTCTTTCATGGAAATCACCCAACATAACCTTCATCACTACTAGATGTACATACTTGGACATAATTATGCTAGCAAAGTCTCTTCCACTGTTGTGAGATTTGTACTGCATTTTTCACACGCTTCCACAAAGAATTCCAAGAGAAGTGCTGGATCTGCGTGATTTTTCTTCAGAAGAAGCATGGTAAAAACTTAATTCCAGGTATCAAACAGTGGTAGGGAAGAAGAATGGGTAACTTGACTAAAGGAAACCATTCCCATGTAGTGGCACTGAGTGACAACCGTGACTTCGCTCCATCTCTAGGTATGAAAAGGAATCATAAGAGTGTCCAGACTGCTGAGTGGTATATGTCTGCCCACAAGACAGCACTGGGTTTTGCCTGGCTTGCTGTGAGCTAGAGCTGTGCCTGGGGATAGCCCCATATTGAACAGAGCAAGACTGTGGCAGGCAATACAGCAGATAGGTAAGGTTGATGTTGATTTAAACAGCTGCTGGGTTTATAATGGATTTACAGTGGGATCCTTCTTCTCTCTACCCACACTGGCAGACCACAGTGCTTGCTCTGCTCTTCTTGATCCGTTGAGCTTTGGCCCTGTCAGATCGCCTCTGTGTGTCCAGTGATCCTGCGTGGGCTGACAACTGTTGTTTTAACATGCGCCAAACTCCTCTGTGCAAGTCCACAGGGAAAATACTGCAGGAATGTGCTTCCTATCTGCTGGGGCACGGAAATAATGTGTGCTATTGTAAAATGCCAGTGTCTTTTTCTGTAAGGGAAAAATTCCTGGGCCTGGGGAATGTAGGGGCAGAGGAGCAACACAAGCAAACAGAAATAGACGGTAGGGTGATTGTGCTTGAAATCCACATTCAAATGGCCAAGAGGTAAATTCCATGCTGAGCTACTTTTAGCCAGCTGCTGCCTGCCAGCTGCAGTGCCTGAACGTGCATTCCTGTTACTGCCCTCCGGTAGCTGCTTTCTGGCATCCAGTGACCAGACACTGAGCTTGGGCCCGGGATTTCTGTCTGGGAAGTGACCACTGCAGTGGGGCAAATGGTGGCTCTCTGAGCTCGCGTGCATTCTCTAAGCTCCAGTGCTTCCTGCTGGGCATTCCCTGCGTAGCAGAGCTGAGCCCAGCAAGAACAGATTGCCCTATTTCCTCCCCTTCGCAGTGTGCATGACAGTTGGTTCCATAGGGCAGGGAGGAAGCTGTGGGGCTGGGCTGTAGCTGGGGACATTTGTCTTCCAGCAGGTATCTGTGAACACATGCACGCTAGCACTGCATGCACCCAACGAGGGCTACTATGGAGTGGGTTTAAGAAGTGGAGAGAGGGTCTGGAGCGGTGCTGCCACTGCCTGGGTCGTGGCCTTGCCAGAGGGGAGCACGAAACAGGACACAGGGACTCCTAGCACAGGCCCTGGCAAGTCTGCAATAACCTTCACTGCTGTGCAGGGCTGTGCAAGCCTCGCTGCCTTTACAGCCAGGGGAATGTCCCTTCTAGTGCGTATAAATGGAAAAGATCTTTGGATCTGATAGCAGTTGCTGTGTGCAATAGGCCTGTGGTGGCAGAGGCCTTGCTGGCTGTTTCCCGAGTTATTGTTTGCAGGCTTTGAAAACAAGCTGGAAGATCTTCCTGTTTTGTGCAGTTGTGCACCGAGGCACTCGCCTGCTCCTGTGCTGCTTCCATGCCTCCAGACTTGAAACCTGGGATAGTAAAGAACTGACTAGAAAAGAAACAAGTATGTCTGGTTTCCCCCGAATCAATTGAAAAAACAAAAATCATGCGAAGTGCCTTTTTTCTTCCTTCCCCCCTGCCACCCTTTTTTTAATAAATGGCATAAAAGGAAAAAGAATAAAAAGATTATTCTTTCTTTGTTTTCTAGCTTAGAAGTCCCAGGAATGTCAAGTTTAACTAGTCTCTGCTTTCCTGGTAGACTACTTAGAAATAGGGTTTTTCAGCTTTCTCAGTCCTTGCTTGGAGAGGTAGGAACACTGAACCATTTATAAGACAGACATTGTCTTAACTGTAAGGCATTTATGTTGAATAGCTGCAATCAAAAATGAATGCAGTCAGTATTGTAAATGAAGCAAAGTCCTTTTGCCCAGATTTTGCTTTTATGTTGTCTTCTCAGCAGAAGGATGTCCATTCTTAGGTCATCGGCAGGGCCTCCTGGTTGATCAAGCACGACAAAATCACAACTTCAAATGAAATTTAGAAAGGGGAGACCTTGTGAATGAGGCAGTATCAAGGTGTGCTATTGTTTGGAGACCTGCAGTGCAAATCCAAATGTGTCAGAGATGGGCATCTGAGGGACAGGGAGGTGACCTTCCTCCTCCATCACTACTGACAGCCTTGTGTCATCAGTGCAATAGCCTCATGTGGTATTTTCATTTTTAAGGTTCTGAGGCAGGAAATGCAAACTGTTCAGTGTGGTGCCATAAAGGAAAGGTAATATCCTTGCTTTACTGCTCTCCCCTTAGGTGTTCCTAGGCATGTCACCTCACAGCAGCAATTGCCTTCAACAGCAAGTCCATGTTAGGACAATATTTCATAGTGACCTGAGCTTCTATTGACACAGATTAGTGACAAAGCAGCTGCAGTTCTCTGTTCTGGGAAGCACTCCCCACAGCTCAACAGGCAATCTTAGCAGGCTGGCCACAGCTTGGGGAGAGCAATTTCATAACCTCTCTTTCGAGGGTGGTGAAAACATAAACAGTCAATGCAGATATGCCCTTCAGTCCCGTTGTTTGAAGTGAGATATAACTGTGGTACCAGAAGTCAGAGCTCCCCTGGGGCTTTCCCTTGTTCTGTGTTCACATTTGCTTCCCCTGCAGCTTCTAACCCAGGTAATTCCCTTTCTGCCTCTCCAAATGCCCCTTGCTGAAGTGTTTCAACCTGTCATGTTCCTTTTCGTTATCTGTTGCTGCAATAGCCACCTTGCTATTGCAGTGCTGTACAGATCATGAGGAACAAGATGTGTTCTTGTGTATTGGCCTACTGCATTTATCAGCTAATTGCTTGGAAGAGTTTCTTGTCCGGTGAAGAACCAGATGGACTGTGATATCCCACTGCTGAGCGCTTCCTTTTTCTAAGGAGAGTTGTTTCAATAACTTACCAGCTCCCTATTTAAGATTCTGTTCAAAACTTACTTTGGCAGTGTTCTACAATATAATTAATGCTCCCTAGCAAATGAGGTTTTGTATTTTAAATAGATATTCAAAAAACAAAACAAAAAGCCACCTGTGTATTCTCCCTTTCATATAGCATTTGCTCTATTGTTACAGGATGCTTGCTGGATAGGGAACTGCTGTACAACTACATTGGTGGGTTGGCCTTCTATTTGGTGGGTGCAATGTAAGGACCAGCCGCCAGTGCTTGGTGGCCAGCAGCCTGGTATCTGAACTAGCCAGAACTGCTCTGAGACTAAAAGCAAAGGGACTGTGGCCTTGGTGGTGCTTGTGTGACATGAGATGCTTGTGAGAGCTTTGCTTTTGCTGTCTCAGAACGGGTCTGTAGTCGTAGTTCTGATTTATAATTTTGGAAGAATGATAAAAATGTATATGCTAGCAGAGAAGGACAGGTAACCGTGAGATCTGAGAGGCTTGTGTGCTGGAAAAGTTTGAAGACGGCTAAGAATGATTGATTTGATAATAATGCTTTTTCTCTCTCTGTCTCTTTTTCCTTCCCCTCCACGGCTTTCCTCCTGCAGCCCCTGGAAACCTTCTTGGGAGCTATCCTCATCCTGTCTTCAAAGGACGAGCCCCTCTGGCTCCCACCCAGACCCCTGAACTGTAGGGAGCAGCAGGCTGTGCGGATCCTGGAGCCCCCCTGGGGCTGTGTGTGCTCACATGGTTTTCTGACCAGACACTCTCGCATGCCCTGCAAGGTCTGCCTGCAAACAAGTGCACTCCGGAGCACGTAAAGCACACTGTGACACTGCAGCGTGGCACTCCAGCACCTCCCACCCCACGGTCTGTTCACCAGAGCTGCCCACCCTGCTGCCTTTCCCTGTTTTGTCTTCTAGGCCTGCCTTTGTGAGGTGTTGGCAGCTCTGACACCGACGTGCACTGATATCACCTGAAACAATACTAGCCTGCTCACAGAATCTGTTTTCCCTTTGATGTGATGGCTCCCATTAAAGACACAGATGAAATCGCTGGTGTTTGAGGATTTGGAGAAGGAGATACACTGTTGAAAAGGTGTGAGGTGTTCTCAAGGCATGGGGAAAGGACAGTGGACAGTGGGGTGGCTGAAGGCTTTGGTAACAGATGTGTAATGATAGAGCTTGAGGTAGTGATGATAGAGCTTGAGGTAGAGATTTGGTGGAATGTATCTCCATGGGCATCTGCTCTAATCAGACCTGAAATTCCATTTCCATAGACTTCCACAGAATCTTTCCATAGACTGTTCTCATACGTGATAAACACTGCTTAGTGATGAAATTACAGTTTCTGAAGCAGATGACAGATTGGTTGAGTTAGTTCATTTGGAATAAGAAAGGGGAAGAACTGGAACTGTATTTCTGTGTTCTACTGATACAAGAAGTTAGGGCCAGATTTAGGCAGGAGGGACCTGAACTCAAGGCTTTCTCAGGGCAAAAATGCCTTTAGTGAACCCCTATTTCCTGACCATAGTGTTCCTGGGGCGCTTTTGGATCACCCAGTGAAGCTAATCCAGGAGTCCAGAGAAGGTGGTCTACAAAAGGCGTATTTTGTGGCCAAAAGTAATGGGAGAACTGTCTCCTTGGATTTGAAAATCCATCTAGGTGGTGGGAGGATGGAGAATGGAAAATGGGTGGATGAGTGAGAGCTGTCTCTGTGTGTCAGCATCCCTCACACGGTAGTCTTCTGGCCAGCTTCTTCCAGATTTGTCCAAGTCTGAGGGACTATGCAGAGTTCCTGGGACTGATTTGTGTTTGATGGCCCTGCAGCCAGGATGCTCTTTTCCCCTCATATTACCTTCTATTTTGGGCAGATGTTCCAAGCAATGCAAGATGGACGCAAGCATGTTACTGTGCTCCTGGCATCTGTTTCACTGTGTGTGAATTTTGAAAGAACAAGACTGCAGCCAGAAGAGAGCTGCTCCAGTCATGTGTGGGAGCAGGTTCTGTTCTGATGACTTGGCTGGAATACTTTAATGAAATCAATATGTTTTTACTCTGAAAATATCTTGTAGGTGGGACTAGTGAGTTTAGCATTGGGGAAGCTCACTAACCACAACAGTTGCCCCATGCTGAGCAAAATAATACTTTGCACCTTTAACCATTGGAAGATCATTTAATAAAACACAAATGAATCATCCCAAAGGAGTGACATTTATCTCAATTTTTTCTTTCTAATACAAACATTGAGAATTGGCTTTCAGAGCTGGGAACAGAATTGGTGAGAGAGAAGTCTCAGACCACTCTTTTTAACTGGGACAGCTCTTTGCAACGAATACATCTTGCCTTTGTTAACATACTGCATGCTACTTTTCCAAGTGCAGGGAGGGGGGAAAAAGAGCCAACCATTTCAATCCTTTGTGGTCCAAGTGCTGTCCATGAGCAGAGGGGAGCAACAGGTTTCATATTCCTTTCCGTTCTGGGTACACTTGCACGCTCGGCACCAGTGCTAGGCACAGGCAGCAGGCACCTCGAAGGAGATGTCTGTGTTGCTGGGGAGGATGAGGTTCCAGGGCAGGCAGAACATGGTCCTGCTGTGGGAGGAGCATAGGGAAGTCAGGCTGTTGGAGCCAGGTTTGAGCAGGCAGAGGTTGCTATCCTAACCCAGAAGCAGTCAAGCTGCTGATGGATGCTGGGCTGCTTCTGAGGGTGCCCCTCACTCTTCCATCCCCACCTCCCAACAGTATCTTTCTTGCTTTGAGCATTCCTGGTTTTAAGAGAAGAGAGGAGCTGTGAACATGGGTTCATGTTCCTCCATGGATGCAGGTTAGCACACACTCAGGGCAGTCTGTCATGTTGTCCCATTCGTAATTGGCATAAAGCCATGCACCTACATCTCATCTTTGGAGTGCTTTGCTTTGCAAAAAAAGCTAGTAAGGAATAATATTTATGCTCAGGGGAATGTCTAGTATTTATTTAGAAACACCTACCCCTGTCTGGGCTCCTCCTGGCTACATTTTGACTTCATTGTGCTGGAGTGGCCTCATGGCTTGTGGAGACAGAATTGAATGTTAGGCAGACCCCCTTCTGCTTCTGCCTTGCCCTACATTGAATTTGGGCATTGACTGCCTCCTAGTTTGCTTCAGCTCAGAGATGGAATAAGAATTATCTCACCAGCAATTTGGATCATCAGGGTTAAATATGTCAGTACAGATGCAGCTATTTTGCCCTGCTTGTAAGAACTCTGGGTCTGCAAGACTCATGGCAAAAAGTATTGTATTATGGAGACCGTTACCTCTCTCAAGGTTAGAAGGACTTGCCTGCTTCTACCCTGGGGAAATTAATTATGGCTGAAGGAAAGTTCTCTGCAGTGTCTGGCCCAGACAATGTCAAAATGGTTGTTTTGGGCTTAGTGCTTTATAAACCTGTGCAGCATCAGAAATGTGTCTTCTGCTGTCTCTTCATGAAAAATGAGCGCTTGGCATGTCTCAAAATGGGTCCCATTGTAGTCAGGGGAAAGAAACAGCAAGCAAGGGCAAAAGAATGATTCCTAGCTGGATAAGCTTTTGTCATGGTCTGTGACTTTGGTGTGTTTAAGGTGTGAATGAGAGCTATTTTCCATCCCTGCCACAACACTTTTTATCTTCCGCGAGGAATTGAAGAAAGCTCCTAACCTCAGCAGTTTTTCTCTCTCATAGGTAGGAAATGATTTACATTGGGACACAGAAGGGATGGGAGAGACCCTGTTACACATTTATCTAAGCAGATGTGAGCATGCATTTGTTCAAGTCATAAGCTGTACCCACAGGGACAGTGCATCCCTGAGAGATGTTTCTGTGGCTTACTTGTTAGCGAGAGGCAGCGAGGCCGTGCAGAACTTGCCAGTGATGGATGACTCATCCTTCTTCCAAAATCGATCCCTGGGGAGGTACTTCAGCGTCACATTGTTTATCTGGCAGAAGGGAACTCGGTGGGCCAGAAGCCGCTTGCCTATATTCTGCTGCTTCTGTCTGCAGGGCACAATGAGAGTGGTGAGGGAGAGCATTTAATCAAACCACAGAGGCAGTCCGTGAAGACAGCGGGGTTCAGATTTGTTAGAAGCCTGGAGGAACCCGTAGATCTTAATGTGAACTCCTCATATAACAAGATGAGTAAGAAGGCTTATCTGTCAAAATCAAGGCATTGCATGAGAATATGGGATCTAATATGTTCTTTCCGTCCCCCTCTCCTTGTTTCATCTCTGTAATGAGGAATGTTTGCATAAAAACATCATTTCTTCTGTCACACAATTGCAACAGCTCTACCTGCTATAGATTGCAGCACTGTCTATAGATTGCAGCACTGTCCGGTTTGCTATAGAGAGGTAAGTGGTAGATATGTGCAGCATCTATGAATCCCATGGATAGGGATTGATTGTTTGGCATTTCTTTCTGTACAAGAACTGGAGGTCATCACAAGAAGCTAACAAGCATCAAGTTAAAACTGGTAGGCACACTGCACGAGGTACCGTTACATTCAAGCTGTAAAAATCTTGGCTGCAGGATGTTGCAGGTGCTAAAAAGCTTAATTGAGCTCAAGAGAGGGTGCTGGACAAGCTCATGGAAGATAAAAGCCAATGGTAGTTATTAAAGACCAAGATTTCACCTTTGATTCAGAAAGTCTCAGATGTAATTATTTAGGCATTGGGAAAATACTTGGGGGGGAAGTATTGCTACATGTTTACATGTTTACATTGCCTTTTTGTACTGTTATTGTGACATTTGCTTTTCACAGAATCACAGAATGGTTGAGGTTAGAAGGAGCCTCAAGAGATTATCTAGTCCAACCCCCCTTGACCATGTTGATAATGGGATCCTTATATAGATGGACCTTTGTCTGTCCCTATACCCTTCTCATGGACTGAGAAGTGCCAGATGTGGAGTATGCAGGTAATGATCAGCGACAAGTGGCAGACCTTTACAGCAGCATTGCCCAACTGTTTTACCTAGGTCAACTGCTTCCTTCTCTTAAATGCAGTGCATCCTGTTGGCCTTCTTACGGCTGTTCATTGGGCATTTCCAGGAGCCTGGTGTTACACAGCAACATTAGTTTCCCTGTGCTTGTGAAGAATAGCTCAGTGCAATCCCCAAAGTGCCTGGCTGACTTTGCTTGTTATCAGGAATTGGATAGTAAGGAAAGGGAATAAATTAGAAAAGGGTCTAAAACAGGCTACAATTCTGCTAAAACAGGCTACAATTCTGCTAGCTACAACTGCCTCAAAGAGCAGGCTAGGCACTGGATTCAAAGTCCTAGGCCAAAGAAATTAACCCAAATTACAGCAATCAGTCCTTCCTTAGACTGCACTGATAGGTCATGGACAGTACATGTGTTTGCATCTGCCTTGGAGTTACCAGAAATAGGTAACATTGAATTGTGTCTATAAAGGTGAATAATGGACAATGAATGTACAACTGAGGAGAAACTTTTTCATATGCATGTCACTTGAGCACATGCATATGTTCTTGAGAGTCCTACTCAAGCAGTCCTACTTGAGAACAGAGGGACAGAATAAGGTTAAGTAGGATGATGAAATTTACTCCTGGGATTAACATTTGGTCCAAATCTACAAAATATTTGGATGTAGGACTCTGGATAACTGAACAGACCTTCAGAAATATGTTTTCTTGGGTATGGGGGACAAAACTGTCTTGCAGTGGAGAAATGTGCTATGTAATAAATTACCTGCTCTGTCAGCCCCATGGCAGCTGTGGGGCATGGGAACCTGTCTCGTGGGACTCAGAACAGCCTGTGTGGGGTACTGACCTCCCAAGGAGGGAGACAGAAGTGGTGTTGGAGAAAAAAGATGGCAGCGAGGCAGAGGACAACCGTGCAAGTCACCAGGTGAAGGTATGAGATGAATGTTCCCAAGTCCCTGTGCAGTTCCTGAGAGCTGCAGACTGAAATGCGAGTCAGATCTGCTGAAGTGATATCAGTGATTAATCAGCACCTAAACCACAATGTAAGAAGATTTGCTTACATGCCTGTCTGCTCGACTGCACTGAATGATGTGGCCTCTCCTGAAGAGGAAAGTTTCTTTGCTGTCAGCTATAATGTGAATTAGAAGGGTTATCTCAATGCCTTAATTCTTTAGTCTGAGGATGTTTAGGAGGGAGACTTAAATGAAGCAGATAGGTTTGCTGTTGTCCTAAGCAAAGGGTGTCTTCTGGTCAGATTACCATCCCCTAACTCTGCTGTCACATTAAAGCATGCTGGTACAGTAAAGCCTTGGCGTTGCTGGCCTGTTCACTTATCCAGGCAGCCTTTCTCTCCAGAGCTCATATGCCTCCTGCTGGACACCTCAAACATCACGTGCCTGAAAATGGCAAAAGGAAGTGCTCCATCGGAACTGAAGGAAGTGCTCCATGGATTTTGCATGTTTCCTCCCTCCTGTATCATCAGAAAGGCGTATTTGGCCTCCAGGTTTCCAGAGCTGCTGAACATGTCTTTGCCTTGCAGAGGGGTTAGACTTGCTTCCATCAGGCTGGAGTTTAAACTCCAAGTAGCAATGGTAGACTGGAAATCCATGGTAAAGTATGATGGGAGAGCAGCCTGGAACAAGTTTCCTCTTCTCCATATCTCATCTCTACCTCCTAGTACCAAGGACTAAAGCAATGCAGCTATGAATTTCAGACCACAATCTTTTGCATTAGCAGTAAGGCCTGAGTGGGAGCCAGTGCTGGAGCCCCAGTGAACTTATGAGAGCTGACTAGAGTCCTCAGCAGAGAGTCAACCTGCTTTTCTGAAGCAGTTAGCAGTATATACTAGCTGCAAGTCTGCACTGTGGCTCCTGAGTGGCCACAGTGGCCAGGAAGGCATAAGAGGAAATCTTGTGAGGAACTTCTCTGTGGTAGGAAGATCCCCATTTATGCAAGCATGGAAGGAAACATCATCAACATGCTGGGTCAGGTCTTTTAGTTCACATACTGTCTGGAAGCGAGTGGTGGTTTCAAAAGAGATCTGACAGTCCACATATGTGGTCTTGTTCTCCTACCCACTGGATTTTTTCTTCACCTGCAATGGCAGCTTGGGAGTTTTGGTGAGTTACTGTGGAGGCAACAAGCCACCATACATGACTTTGCTCAAGCAGGGGTTTTGAACTGATAATCTCTGGAGATCTCTTTCAGCCCCAACTGTTCTGTGATTCTTTGGCATCCTTCTGACTTTGCAACAGCTGCCCTTACAAGCATAGAGAAAAAACATCTGAATCACCAAGTCTGTCCAGCTGAAATCTTGAGTGGATAGGAGCTTGCTGTAGCCATCCAAGATTGTCTAAGTAGGATTAATAACTATCTCACAGTGATTGTGACTTGAATTGGCACTGCACTCTGGTGTGGAAAGGAACCATTTTAATCACAAAAAATACTATGCAAATTTAGGTATCCCAGAGTACACCCACTGTTCTGTGCACAGAGGGACCTAGCCAAGATTACTAATGGAAGCACATGCCTGATTATGAGAGCATTTAAGGTAAACGTGAAGGAACTTGAGAAAAAAGACATGGTTTGCCACACAGTGATTGCATTAAGGGCAGTCTGTTACCATTGTGCTTTTCCTCGACTGGGATAAACATCCTCACATGTGGAGCTGGAAAACCAGGCCAGAAAAGCGCACTCACATAGTGATCTTTGCAGTGTCCTTTGTGCTGTTGCCGAAGAAAGTGATCTCAAGGTTTGTGACTGTATTTCTTCTCTTCTGCAAGTGGAACTCAACCAGGCTGTGATGGACTAGGAAAAGGGAAAGAACAAAGAAGTGAGAGCAAATACTGCAGACCGGACCAGCCCAAGGCCTCCAGCCTTCCTATGGCCACTCTTTGATACTTACCACAGAATGGGGCTGAGGGACTGGTCATTAAATAAACCTTCACTTCCTTGGGCAGCTTTCTCATGTTAACCCCTGCCTGCTCCAGCAGACCTACAGGAAGAAATAAAAAGCCAGCACAGGCAAAGGGACAAACATGAATGATCTGGACAAGAAATACAATTGGCCATTCCTTATATTTCTCTGCTGACAACTGCCAAATGGCAGCACAAGAGGGCACTTCCAGGCTTTTGGGACAGCCATCCTTGGGGTGTCATGGCACGTGCTTTGTGAAAAGGAATTGAGATAGCAACAGTGAGTGGTTTGCAGAAGAATGGGAATACGGTTTGGGCTAAAAATTCCAGATAATTCTCTAAACAAGACTTTTCTTTTAGCTAATCGCGCGCTTGTTAAGCTGGTGATTCTGGGGACTCTTTCAACTCATTTTGGGACCCAGTGAAACATTTAAAGACCAGAAACTTCTCAAGTAGTATATAAGCTTTTAGAGTTTCCCTGGAAGCCTGGAAACAGAACAGTTTCTTGTCATCCTCAAAGAAATGCTGACCAAACTGCTACAAGAAACCTGAGCCGTGTGCTATGCTCCGTAGCTCTGCACTGAGACCTTCTCAGAAATTGATTGTCCCCTGGCCCATGAAGGTCTTATGCTGGTACCATACCTATTCGAGGACAGGAGACCATGAAGGGGTCCACACAATCCAGGCATTGTCCATTTAAGAAATCTTGATGACTAGTGCAAGGGAATGCCACAATAGGACAGGAATGTTTCAAGGCACTGACATAGAGATGTACTGCCCTCATGTGATCGCAGATCAGATACTTGTAGCCTGTAATAAAAATATATCCAGGGAACAGCAATCATGAGCAGGCTGCTTTAGTCTGTCTTTACATCTCTAACAAACCTCTGGTCAAGGAACTGCTGCTGTTTCTGTAGCAACTTTCTCATCAAGTCATGTTTTTGCAGAGTACCTCTGTGACTAAAGGCTTACATACTTCTGCAAGAGAAATCATGCAGGAACTTGGAAACCCTCCTCCTACATTAGCAGAGTGATGCAGAATAGGGGAGATACAGGACTGCCTTGCCCCTGTCAGTGTGCCATCAATATGGGCCCAGGCTCTGTATGACAGAGTGTGATAACCCTGGCTCCCACTTGCACTGTGACCCTGACCTAGGCGTCCCCCACCACCCTCAGTGGGGATGGATCATCCAGGAGGTGTTTGAGTATTCACCCACATTATTTACTGTGTAAATTCTTGTTCTCTAGAAGGAAAAGGCAGTAACTGTACAAATATAGAAACAGCTTGCAGCATGAAAACAAAAATGAGCTTTTGCTGGTAGCACAGGACTGCCTTTCCAACAAAAATGTTTTCCTTGTTGTTACGTGTCTACGGATGCTAGGTTTTTGGCTCATACAGGCATGTCACCAAAATCACATCCATTGCCAGAAGTATTGCTAAGAGACTTGTATGTTCTTTTTGTTCCTGCTGCTTGTTGTATTTCTGTAAGGAAATAGGATCCATGAAGCTCTGCTGCCATGTGTCTTTCCAAGTATGTCATCCCATTTTGATGCCTGCCTTAACTGTAGTGGGAGCTAGTTGTTAAACAGCATTTTCACAGGCTGCTAAGGGGCCACGAAAGCCCTTCCTTTTGCCACAGTGTGTTCTCACCTGCAGAGATGAATCGAGGGCATCCGGGCTGATCTTTGCCTCCATTGACGAAATAATCGATGTGGCCTACAGGTATCCGAATCCCGAAATCTAAAAGGAGGTGAAGTTCTGCTTTATTCCTATTCCTGCTGTTGTCTCAGGCTGTACTCTACATGTTTTTCACATGCCCTCATAACTGGGTTGAACATTAGCCATGCTAATATTGGATCCAGCCAACCCCCTCATGACCTGTTTTTTTTTGTTTTTTTTTCCACACAGCAAGAACAGATTTCCCTTCCCTTCCTACATGCCTGCATTGTACACATAGAGCCATCTCCGGGCTCTGATGCATGGAGCAAAAAGTGCCCCCAAGTCTTCTGCTCCTGGCACTGCCATCAAAATGACTGGTACCTTTAAGTAAATCACCCTATCTGTGACTCAGTTTCCTGATTCTGTGAAATAAGAACATATTTGATGATGGGAAAGTATGGTTAAGGTTGGAACAGGCTGCCCAGGGAACACTACTGTCCCTGACAGTGTTCAAGAACAGGTAGATGATGCATTTAGGGACATGGTTTAGCAGGCATGGCACTGATGGGTTTATGGTTGGATGTAAGGTTCTTGAAAGTCTTTTCCAAACTTAATGATTCTGTGATTCTATACAACCCTAGTGGGAGATTATGAGGTATGATTGAGTTATGTTGGTAGAGAGTATTGTGCTCTCCAGGTAAAACTTGTGAAAGGCAGTTCTTCAGACATGTTCTATCTATACTGACCAAGCCTAGGTGCTTCAGAAAAGTCACTCTGTTGCTTCACAAACTGTGGGTTTGACGCTGTTATTCTTTCCATAGGCATTCCCAGTAACACCTCTTGGACAGCAGGTAGGAAAAAGCAAAGGGAGAATGGGCATGTAAATTCTTTCTAGGTACATAGGGGCCACACCAGCAGAACTAGCAGAAACTCCTGTAGTGCAGCAGGACTGAGGGAAAAAAAATTGCTGTGGGATTGCCCTGTAACTGTAGCAGAGAAGTTTCCATTTGTGTTGTAGTGAAGTGCTCTGTGGTAAATACAGGTGCCCTGATTTTATCTGTGTAATTAAAAGCCTATCTAATCACAAGACATCTTCAAAATTGACCTGAACTCATGGTCATCTGGTCTAAAGGGGACAATGACTGACACAGTCTTTAGCAATAATGGTGGCAGAAGGAATGGAAGCACAATCTGAAGAGGACAGAAACCAGCCTACTGTCAGCATCGGTATGAATGGCTTCTACAAAGAGGGCATCCCCAGGATCCAGGCGTTCTTCAGGGCTGGCTTGGGTGTACCTAGGCCCTGCAGGATCCAGGCCTGTAAAAAAATCAAACCAGCATCTCAATCAATGTGCCTTAAATCTTCTCTTTGTTATTTCTAAACTGTTTATTTTATCCAAACATTTAAGAAGTTGCTAGGCAGAAGTAATAAGTTATTCCTAGTTATTCCCAAACAGTTTTACACTGATTATGCTCCAGGATGTTCTCTGTCCCCACTAAGTTGTACTACACTTTCCTCACCTTGTCCTCTACTGCTCCTGGACACCAATCTTTATGTATCAGTTATTTTTCAAACAGCCTATATAAACCTCAAATTTGCAAAGATTAAATTAAAAGTAGATCACACATAAGTGAATGTAGAGTGTCCTTTGGACTTGCAATGAAAGAGAACCAATTGTAAAACCTTCCCTGTTTGTACTGCCGTGTATTAACTGTAGAGTCTGAAGAATGTCACTGAAGACTATGAGTAAGATAAGGTAGACAGCATCCAAGCATTAACCAAACTAAATATAAAAAGATTTGATACCTATCAAACATCCTTAAAACAAAGGGACTTCTGAGGCCTCTCCTCCCAAATACAATCTATTTCTCAAACAGCCTTCTGCATTCTCACCTCAAAGAAATCTGGAGAGTCAAAGGCATAAAGAAAATTCTCCTTGGTGGTACCCAAGAACAATAAAGACTGGTTTCTTATTTCAGCTTAACCTTGCCCAGTCATCTCACAAGACTTTTCTACTACCCAGCCAAGAACAATAGTTGGTGAAGCAGCTGTCCTCTACATCTACATACCACCTAGCCTCAAAGCTGTCCAGATTTGCTAGCTTGCACTCTGTCCTATTAGTTCTCTATGGAGAAGGTATATCAACAAAATACAAACTCACATGTGAAGGGAGAAGGAGGAAAAGGGAAAAAAAAAGAGAAGGCTTTCCAATTGCATCAAACTAAAAGGTAATGAGAAGAGGGATTTACTCCTTTTTTTCTTTCTTCCATTTCTTTCTATCTTTATACATACAAAGCCCCAGGAAGTTCCCTGCATGCTTCTACAGATCAAGTGTTAGCTAAATGCTTTAGGAGACAGAAGCTGTTCAGCATAGCTAGAAGCTATTCCTGAGGATGGTGTTTAAGATTGGTAGCAGTTAGTTCTAACACTACTAGTGCGAACTCCAAGTCCAGCAATTTTCTATCCCTACTTCCTCCTAGCTCAAGCTGCACGAACTCTATTCATCCTCACCAGCTTAGAAAGCTATTCACTGAATCCCTAACTCTCTATGCAGCTGAATTCCCTCAGGGTTTGTCATTTCCTCTGCAAGAACTGAAACAAATTGCTCTTCATCAGTTTTGTGTATGGGCCATCCATTCCAATTCCTCTAGCATTTGGCTTCCTGCAAAAGGAGATTTCACCTGACTTAAGCTCCAAAGTCTCAACTGCAGCCTGCAAAGTTCACTATACATTTGAAATCATAAGGCAATCAAGCGCACAGAATATGATTGCCTTGTGGCAGAGCTGAAAAAGATGGGAATAAATGAACCTATCGTTTTTTAATTACATGTAGAAAACATAAAGAGTCTCTGACTTTCAGGTTAATTAGCATGTTTTCCTTTGGAAGAGTCTCTTCAGCTGATCTGAAGATGTTACTGATCACAAAACGCTGGTGCAGAAGCATGATTGTCCAAAGCCTCTCCTAATAAATACTTTCATTCACAGCTTAAAGACAAGTCTGTCGTGAAACTTGTCTCCTGGTAAGAAATGCCTCTTTCACACAGTGTGGGTTGCTGTGATGTGCGAAGGCCAAGCCAACGTTTCTGTGTTCAGCCCTGCTGAGTGTGCTGTGAGACCTTTACGAAGGATATGTCTGTGATGCAGCTCTAGAAACTGCATTCAGTCTTGTAGTGCCTTTGTGACTGTCTCTTCTTTGTGGCTTTTTGCTGGCCATCCAAAAACATCTCCATTCCTGGGGATCCTTGGAACTTGATAAGGTGCTCAGCAACCTTATCTGACTTGGAAGTCAGCTTTAAGTGAGGGTTTGGTCCAGAGACCTCCCAAGATCCATTCCCACCTTCCTACCTGTGTCTATATAGGGCCCAAGGCCAAAGGTTGGCAGGGCTTGGGCACCCAGAAGCGCTAAATGCCATGATCAACCTGTAACCATCTTCCTCTATAGTCACTCAACTGCAGCCTCTTCCTCACACCCAGAACGTGAGGCTGTCTGTAATCAAGGTCAGCTCCAGTATGGTACAGCCTGATGCCCTCGGACCAGTTGGCTATAAAAATTGCCTTGTTGCCTCCCTGTCCTCCTGCTGCAAACACACACATTGGCTCAGGCTATGGCCCTTGGCCCTTACCTGAGCTGTGCTGGAGGGATGCCATACCCAAACCTGTGCCTTCCTGATCCTGCCCTCGGCTTCCTGACTTACTTCCTGCTTGAATTTGGTTTGCCGTATCACTGTAGACTGGCCTGGTGCTCACTGCACTGTGGTTGATCCTGGTTTCAGTCACCAGAACCTGCCCAGATACTGTAGGACCATGTCCCTTGTCGGTGGGACCACTAACTTGTCACCTCTGCTTTCCAGCTCACCTTTCCCTGGGGAGGAGCCTTCTCTTGCCACTCTCCCACAACAACATACACTGTCAACTTTAATTTTAGGAACCACAGAGGTCATATGTGCTAAACAGTAGAAGCAAGGCCTGTGGGTGTTAGGTTTCATTAGTCTCCAGGGCTAGTTGATCATTGCAGTCTAGTACTCTTTGAAGCTGGCAGCAATTTAAGATCAGAGGCAGAAGGACCCTTTTGCAAATACATACATTGTTTTGACAGTGGCTGGGGGAATAATGGTAGCTGTAAAGACATTGCCAGGCTCTTCTGAAGATAAGACTCAGCCCATAAACTTGCACCTAATGAGGCCTTATGCAGTTATAGGATGACTACGGATACATCCCCTTCCCTGATCTTTCCTTCTCTCCCTTAAGCAGCAGGTGAGGACCCAAGACTCAGTTTTACAATACCTGTTATCCGTCCCAGCTGACCACCATGGAAGTGGCCCACCAGACCCCCGACATGTGCACCGAGGCTCACCCCAATGATGTGGATGGATGTCCCTGAGACTCCCAGGGCCTGCAGATTGATGATAATACAATTTAGTGTTTCTGTAGCAGACTCTTGAAGTAGTTCAGCCAAGTTTGCCCAGAAGCTCCATAACTCTTTGATGCATTGCTCTTGATGTACATAGCAGAGAATCAGAGACTTGGAAATTATGGATATTGCCATTACTGCTTTTCAGAGCCTTTTTTGGGGGGTCCACAGATGCAAAACGGACCCTACCCAAGTCTGTCAGAGATAACTGCTCCAAGAGTTGCCATATATCTATATCTAGGTATGCTGTTGCACAATGTGGTGCATATCCTGGAATTGTGAAGCCTTGGTCTGCAGTTAAAATGTCACATGGAAATTTTATGTGTGTCTGGTAAATTTAAAGTTGCATTGTCCTCATTGCCTAATTGTTGTTCAGCTGTGCTTTACATGAACAAACTGGGATACATATAGTATTTTCCTGTCACTAGAGAGTGTATCTGGAGCTCCAAAAATATAAAATAGCCTCAAATAGCCCCCCCTCCAGCTCCCTAGACAAGGTATCTCGGAAGAAGAGGAAGAAGATCTGTCCAGTTAAGTACAGGCCTGTAATAACCCAAGGATTCCTTCAGGTTTGTCCTGGCATTGGAGGGGTAGCTGACAGCTGAAATGTTGCCTAAAAGTCAAAACTGAAGAAGAAAAACAGTGACATGCTCAAGTCTGGCTGAGCAAGAAGGAGGAAAAAAATCTTTAGGGTGGGAATAAAGAGTCTGCTTGACCAGCTCCTGAGAACAGTAGCTTGGGAGCAACTCTCTGAGATTGTTTTCCTGGATGATGATTTCTGTCCATGTTCCTCCACCGCTAGAAAGGCAGAGTAGCTTACCAGCAGCTTGCTGATGAAGTGTGAGATGGAGAGGGCCAGCTGTGTGACATTTTCCACTGCAGAGGGGTAGGTTCCTGTAGACCCATAAACCCAGTCCACTGCAATCACGTTTGCCTGCCTTGAGTGTAGTATGGCATGGACAAGCCCTTCAATCCAGGACGGTTTGGTGCCCAAAGCCCTGCCATGTCATCAGAAATAAGTTTGTTAGGCATCTTCCAGCATGCTGTTCAGTGGCACTGGAGTTTCTCGGGTCTGAAAAGGGGTTTCCAGATTGCTCAAGAAAGTTTTTTGCCATTGCAAGACAGCCACACTTGGCATTTCTTTGCTACAGTCTAATAACAAACTCTTTCCAACCCAACCCAATTCAGAAAGGAGCTAGATATTTTAATAAGTGAGACTAACATTTGCAAGGTTCAGACTGAAATCTTGGTCTGCGTTGTGCCTCAGTAAACCACCACTGGCTTTTTGCTTTGGGGAAAGTGACCTGACCAGAAACACCTGAGCCCTGTTTTGTAATCAACCAGCAGGAAGACCTTGGTCAAATTACCTAGTCTCTCGCTGCTATGTTTCCTCCTCTTTAGAAGACAAAAGAAATAGCTATACCTATACAGGATATCAAGGAAATTGAAGAGGTTGTAACCTGCCTGTTTAACATCACATGGTGTAAGTGTGTGTGTTGGGTTGGCGGGAGGGTGCTATGTCAAATGAGGGGAAGAGCTGTTTTTCTGAAAAGCTCCTGTCATGCTTTGGGTGGTTTCATTATGGGTTTCTGTGCGCTCTTCACTGAGGCTTCTGCACATCAAAACAAGTCATGTTATATATTCAAAAGCTGGTTGGAAAATGGCACAGTAGAATAAGCTTGATAGCTTTTTAAAAAATGGCTCAAATTGCATATTTGCAAGACTAGAAGCTGCAAGGCAGAGTAATCTGAAGTACTGATGGGTCAATATCTGAGTTGAAAGGAAACAATTGAAAGAAAACAGAATCTTGAAGAAAAGACTTATTAAATAAGAAAAAGGATGGAGAGAAGAATTTGAAAGGAAGAAAAGAAGTAACTTCTACACTTTAAGATACAGAAAATGTAAAATGCACATCAGATATGCAATTGATCACAAACTGTGGGACACTGTCTGTAAGTGCAATTATAATGGAATAAGAATAGTTAGCAGGATTTTCCATGCTTCTGGTCCTCACCCATCAGTACTCTCCCAGAAAAGTCCCTGGTATGGTTCAAGAGCTGAACAGCTCAAGGGCTGGAGACATTGTTCTTAGTAGGCACTTTGGCCTCAACCACTTTGCTAGGGAAACTAAAAGGGTCATGTGGACAGAGATTTTCCATGCCAGCCCCACTCTGTGCCCGTGAGAACTCCAGGGAGTGTTCAACTTACTAGTGTAAACTTAGCCACAAGGCTCTTCCTTCTCTCACCTGAAGCCATGGATTATGATCTTTGTTTCCAAGCTGCTATTGAAACTGGAGTTTCTAATATCATCATCAGCAAAAATCAGCTCCCCACAGTTGGGTCTGGAGGAGGAGAATAGAAGAAACCGGACCCTAAGTTTACTGCCCCGCAGGAAATTTGCTCTCTGGAAGTCACTGCAGAGATGATCTGAGGCTTTGTCTGTATTCCCTGTAACGAGAGGGGATCAAGAAGTATAACCAGCTTGTCTGTGCAATGGGGAGGAAAAGAAAAGTCAATTTTAATTCCCTGGGAAGATGAAGATAGCCATTTGAATTCTATTAATAGAATATCCATATAATACATATAATTATGTAAAGTAACATAATATCAACTGATTCTGGAAAACATGTCTTGTCCAATCAAGTTGTTTATATTCTTTGAGGAAGTTCCAACTCTGGCTGAGGAAGATAAGTACAGATGTCATGACAGCCTTGAATCTGGGTTGTTTTACTGTTTTACTGTGAATGACAATATGTATATTTTTTTCCAAATCAACTGCATAGAACAGCATTTGAGTACGTTAAGAACCACCTATTATTCTCAAAAGGTTGCCAATAGGTAGTCACCATTGACTGAACATGTTTCTATTTGCATTCTGATAGGCTAAATAAAAGATACAAGTCTAACTGACGTTTCTGTATCCAGGAATAAAATGAGAATGTTGGTGGTGGAATGATTCGGTGATAATCCATCTACAGTATGAAAATATTTTATGGAAAAAAAAAAAGATAGCTACTGCTGAAATGACAATACATTCCCCTTCCCTTTTCAGGGCTAGAGGAAGTGACACTGTCTCAAATCTGCATATTCAATAAAATAAGAAAAAAAGATCAAAGAGCTTTCTAATTGTTGACTATTCCCTCAAAAGATATTTTACAGTATCTGTGAAGGTATATATATACTTCCTAGGTATATACATACTTCCTATATAGTTCCTGAAAGAAGTGGGATTAGTGAGATTTCACTCTCAGATCTTCTCTGTTGGATCGATGATCCCTTACTGTTGTCTATTTTAGTCTTCTGGAGAACTGAAGGGGAAGAAGAAAGAGATGATCTCTGCGTTCAGTTCAGGAAAAGTGTAGTTAAATAGAAAGGACATGTTCAGTGAAAGCAGGTTGCATGCCAGAAATAGTGTAAAGGGATTGTGAATCGTGGCTGAAATAGTGTAAAGGGATTGTGAATCGTGGCTGTTGTAAATGAAAGTAAGCAGAGATGCACTATTGTGAAGCTATAGGTGGTATGGAACTGTAGTGATGATCAGAAACAGTTTTCATTGAAGACATAATTAAAGAAAGAAATGGAAGTGAGGCCTCTGTTTATTTCTTTTTGACTACTGCAGATTAGATTTCTTCCGTGTTCAAGGCAGACAATGCTGATGCTAGAGATCAAGTGGTCTTTTTCCCACTTCCTCACTGGTTAAGATAATCTTGGATCACTTCTTTTAAAGCAAGTCAGCAGAACAAAATCACTGATGGAATCAAAGCATGGAATGGGGAAGAGCTGCTCCCGCACTGCCCTGTTTCCTAGCATCTAACTAGATTGCATTAGGGATCTCTTGGAACACAGATTATTTGAGAATTGAATTCGGAGCCTTCTATGTAAAACCTTCAATCGCTTGACAAGTAATCATGTCTTTCTTACCTGCTTGTGTTAAGCTGAGCAGCAAAATGACAGCAAGAACTGTTAAAGGCTTTCTCTTCAGATCCTCAACCATCTTCCTGTTAGTTCACAGTAGTATAAGAAATACAAGGACTATGCAGGGGGGAAAAACTGTGGCAGGACTGTGGAGTGGCTTCAGTAGCTTGACTGTTAATGATCAACTTGTGCTCCTTTGGGAGAAAATAGAGTAGGGGCAATCACCTCTCTTGATTGACCAAAGTCTGTTTCAGCACAGGCCATCACTGACATTTCAGTTAAAATAGATGGTGACATCCCTTTTCCTCCTTACTCTCTTTCATGAGGCAGTTAGCAGTTCACAATTTGGCTACTGAATCCAGTTGCAGCAACTGAGAGCTAAAGCACTTTATCCTTGTTGCCTAGTTGTGTCTACTAAATTCTGAGCAGGTTTACTGCATAGTTATAAGGCTTCACAAGTATGTCCATGCCAGGAAGATTTGCAGCAGGGAACTGACAGGTCTTGGATCTGAAATCTGTGTATTGTCCTTCTGCATTTTTGTCTCTTTCCTGTATTTCTGTTTTTGACCATGTTCCAGTGACTGCCAAACAAAGATGGAGTGACAGATTGCTTCTGAAAAATGAGACAGATGAAAATATAAGCAATGGTCAATGGTCTGTGCTATGTTCAGACCATATGTGTCTTAGAGCAGAGACACTCTTCACTGTTTCCGGAGACTGCATTTTGAATACTATAAGAAATACTATAAGAAATACTATAAGGATGGTCTCAGTTATGCACCAGTACTATAAAGAGGCAAGTACTTCCAACAGGCCTTAGAAAATAAGGCTTCAGCACTTGGCTGTGTACAGATCAGGAAGCTGAACACAGA
>JAUBOD010000030.1:6671914-6691868 GCA_032353885.1 Nothura maculosa
AACAGGCTGCCCAGGGAGGCTGTGGAGTCTCCTTCTCTGGAGGTCTTCAAAACCTGCCTGGATGCCGCCCTGTGCCAAAAGCTCTAGGTGCCTGCTGGAGCGGGAAGGTTGGACTAGATGGTCCCTTCCAACCTTGAAGATTCTGTGATTCTGTGATCTCTAAAGGTCCCTCAGCCTCAAGGATTCTATGATTCTCTAAAACTAAAGAAAGATCATGAGTGGTTGGGGATCAAATAAAAACAAATATCAGGCCGATTCATAAAAGCACCTTTCCCAAACTTGACTGCAAGTTTATGGTCTGTTGAAAAACTCTTCAAAGTGCTTCTGCTCAAACTGGCCAGCAGGCCCTGCTCTAGCACCAGCAATTACTTTACTTCTGTGGCATCTGCTTGGCAAGAGCTCCTCACAGCGCCTGCGGGCTCCTTCCTAAGGCTGGGCTGCTGTGCGACCACAGCTCAAGGCATCAGGGGGGCCTGGGAAGCCCATGTGGGACCCGCGGGGGTTCTCAGCTGAGCACTGGACTGAATACTGCTGGTATTCACCTGCTCCCTGGCATGGGAAAGGCATTGCCCCGGGATCTGCACTTGGTCAATGCAGGCAGTTTAAGGATTTTTGTGCTTTGGTGCATCTGGAAAAAGCAACAACATGCTTCTTTCTGGCAGTTGGGCAGGAGGGAGGCAGCTTAAACAGATTAGTTTTTTAACACTTGGTGCTAGAAAGTTTCTGCAGGAGTTACCTGGGCAGATTCTCAACTAAACTGATCCTGAGGAAAGACTTCTACTTGGAGAACTGAGCTTCAGTCCTCAGAGCTCTTGGGGATTTATAGGGATGTTGTGCCCTCGTACCTGCACAGTTTGTGTACCTCTTGGCCACCTCCAGGCATGACCATACAGGTTTCAGTGCCAGGCTATTAAAGCAGTCCAAAGCCTGTATGTTTCAGCCTGGCTTTAATTAAATCTCTCAGCCACAGAAATAGTTTGAACAGGTATGGCTGAAGTGGGGATAGAGGCAGGGGGAGCTGGAACTGACTGAAATTATTCTTTTCTGTTTTCTGGGCTTAGACCCAAGCTGGGCTAACCCTGCCTACCAAAGGCTTTGGGGCAGAGAAGTGTAGGAAAAGCGCAGAGAAAGCCTGCAAAAGGCACAGCTTTGCCAGTAAGAAACAGTCAGGCAACCTTTCCATGCTCTGAAGTGGGACCATTTCCTGAGATTTCTTTGCCTCTGCTTCACTTTGCAATTGCCTTTTGTACTCTTGATTCTCCCCTCCCAACTCTATGCTCTTTCCATTGAGCATATCCTCTCCAGGGAGCCCTCAGCACAGGCCCAGCCGACAGGGAGGGACAAAAGGGACAGCCAGGCCTCTGCTTTCCTGCCTAGCCTTCCCATTCCTGCAGACTGGCTCTAGCCTGTCTACGATCTCATGCCCTGATAGCTTCTCTTTGAGAATCTCTGTGCTGACTACTGCAGGTCCTTGGCAAAGCAGCAGGAGGGGCCAATCCTGAATGATACCTCTTTTCTTACCCTTATTTTGGTCATTTGGTCATTCTGTCAGTTGATGCAGCTGTAGCTTGTAAAGTGCACCTAGGGAGTATGATTCAATTTCCTCTCCCCTTACCTGCCCTCCTCTTGCTCTCCCGTCTTTCATTTGTTCCTGTTTTTGTCATGATCTAGGCTAGACAGACTGGAGACTTTTAGGCTCCAAAAGGCCTGCATTTTTAATGTAAGAAAGCAAGCAGAAAAACACTTCATCTTTTTCCCTTGGACTGAAATCCTGCAGGCTCCTTAACCTATTTTAAAGATGCACACACACACATAAAAAAAGACATAAGCTGCATTTCTTTTCTTAGACAGTCATCTTTAAGGGTGGAAGACAACTGAGATTTACAATTGGTAAAACAAGAAACCAAGGGATAGAGTTCCTGATTTTTGTTCTCAGAAATCTGCCCAGAGTTGCCTGTCTTCTGACTTAGGGCGTATCACCAAAATTTTGTGTCAAAGTTTGCCTAACAGTTAGTGAATAGCTGTTGCTACATTTTCTCAGGCTCTTGCCTGCAGGGGGTGATTATGGAAAAGGTAAAGTTTTGCATAATGGCTGGGCTGGAGTGCTTTTAATTCGCAGTTTGTTGCAGAATGGTGGGTATTGTTTTACCTTTCTTCCTTTCCAGGCTGAGGGATTAGCACAATGAGTTCCTGAGACAAATAGTGAGCCAAATGGCTCACTAGGAGCCTGGCTCCTAGGAATGTCTCAAGCATTAATGGGTGTTTGACACACACTTTGAGATCCTTAGCTGAGGTTCATTCAGCTTGAGGATGCTTGGGCTGGTGGTGATGGGTGTCTCCAGATTCTGGCACAGATCTGGGATGAGATCTCCAGGAGCCCCAGGGATGTGACCTGCCGGGCATGCAAGAGGTCTGTGCTAGACCTAGCAAATGTTCCTGTGTGTAGGAGGCTGGTGGGAAGGAGAGTCTCTCTTGCTACATGTCTGCGGTTGCTGTGCTTCAGCAGATGCGGATGCATGGGAGAGAGGCTCAACGAGTCTGTCCCCTGAATTTCTCTGTAACTCTAGCTGAATCCCAGGTGCGGTATGGAGAGGAGTGGTATGGCTCAGCTGTCATGCACGTGAAAGGAAAACAGCCTGAGCTGCCTTCTGAGACAGAGTCTCTTTGGTCTTTTCCTTTAGACAAGCCCCAGCTGGCCTCCAGAGGCTGTACTAGCGCAGAGCACAACATTTCGCATACACTGGAGCGAGGGCCCCACAAATGGCCACAGCTCATCTAGGCCGGGGCATTCAGTGTCATTATCACAAGTGGGGAAACTTCTCTATCTGGTGCCCGCACAGCGTCTGAGTCCCCGGCTGGCTTTTACAGCCCTAGAAGGAAGTGCTGAGTGCATTGCTTTCTAATCTTGCCGGGGAGCTTTTCAGAGGGGAGGCTGTGCTGTGGGAAGCAATGTAAGATAGGGATGGATCCAGCCAGCTCGTGCTTGTTTGAGTCCACAGGCAGCAGCCAAGGGCCAGGCACTCGGGGAAAGTTCTCCGGCTCCCATGGCAAGCGCACGTGCCTTCGGAACATCCTTGAGCGTGGCAGCCTGGCGTGGTGCAGGAGGGACCTCAGCGATGCCTCAGGGCAACGCAGGGAAGAGTTGAGTGCTCCCTGCATCATCCTCAGCAGCAGCTGCCAGACAAGGTGTGGGGAACCTCAGGGGACTGTGTGTGTTAGCAACAGCAGCTACAGCAACGCTCTGGGGACATGGGGCAGGCCGGGCTTATGGTTGGGGAATCTGTGCGTTGTACAGATCTCCCAGATCAAAGCAAAACAAAGCAAAACAAAAACCCCACCAACCCTTCGCTACTCCTCCCTCCCAGGCAGTACGGAAGTGGAGAACTGCTTGTTTCCTTCTCTTTTCAGCAGAAGGTTTCAGGAGAGCATCCAGATCCCCTGAGCTATACAACTGCTGTCTGTTCTTTTGTTGCCTTCTTGCAGGAGGCCTATTTTAACCTTCTGTCACTTCAGCACACCGTGCAGCAGCAGCAGCGTGCACATGGCCTTGCATCCCACAGGACTGTGCTCGTGTGGCCTCTCCATTAGTTCATGAGCTTGAATGTCTCCTTAGGATCTTCAATTCGCATTCTGGGCCTGGACATGCCATCAATCCATGTTATAAGTCCCTATCTTGCTAAATCATTGTTCCCTGCAGTATTGCCAACTTCTTACAGCTAAGAAAGCCTTTTCAAATGGCTGCTAGTAGTCAGGAGCACCTCTGCCGTCAGTGTTGTCCATCTATCTATGCAGAGGTAAGAAGCTGCTGTGGCACAGACCTAGGAGGTCAGATAGGCCCTGCCATCTGACCTTTGGCAGCTCATGCCGTGTCCCATGAGCACAGCAACAAGCTGAAGAGGGATGTCAGGGCCATGGGAAGTCCAAGTACCCTTTTACTGTTTTGACCTTTGAGACAGGAGGAGGAATGCAAAGAAGGCATTAAGAGAGGATCGTGCAGACCGCACATGACGGGAAAAGCAAACCTGAAGGGAGTTTAAGAGACAAGCAGCAGGTATGAGAGACGAAGACATATGGACCCTGGGGAGACTGAACAAAACTACTGGGGAATGGTGGAGCAACCTTCTTCCAGTTCACCCTGGAGAGCTTCAGGAGCAGACCTGGGGATCTCCGTCCACGAGAAACAGCTTTCTGTGCACCATTTACCATTTTCCTGAAATCTCTGCTTTTGCTCCTCCGGGCAACCATTAATCTAATATTAAGCCCCTTAACCTCTCTAATTGTTCCCTTTCAGTGTCAGCTGGTTTCCTATTAACCTTTCAATCTCTCCGTAATTCAGTTACTTCTGACTCCAGCCAGCCCTGGCTCTGAAGCTTTACCTCCGGCAGTGAATTTTCCAAGCTTTCACTTTTTTTTTCCCCCCTTTCTTTTCTGTAATGATTATTACTGCTGTTAAGGAGCCAGTTTGAACCAGCCTCTAAGTGCACAGGGCTGAACCAGTTGGAGTCTATAAATAGCCCTTCGCTAACCTTGCGCCTTATTTCATTAACTTGATTGGCTTCCCTGCCTCCGCTTCACGGCATCTCTCTCTCTGCCCTCTCTATTATTGATGCGGGTGCTTTTGTTGCTACCCGAGACACCTGCTTGTTGATAGCAGCATGACTCAGTTCTGGGTTTTTCTCTCCTAAACAACATGGTATGGTTGCTGGGGAAGTATCACCAGGGTTTTTGTAACATGGGCAAAGCAGTGGGGGAGAGAGGCCTGAAGCAGCAGGTCCAAAAAATGGCCACACCATGCAATGGGAAATGGCAGAACTGAGCAGTAAGTTGCAGGGCCAGCATTTGCTGCCTGTTTTTTTTTCTGGTGACATTTTGGGGCTGTTATGCCTGAATGCAGTACATTTTGGTGCAAATCACATTGTGCAACACTGAAGCCAAGGCATCTGCCCATAGGCAGCTCACATTGATCATGCTGGCCTAATGTAAGGCTATGGATCCCAGGATGCTCCTGTACCTAGGACAGGAATTCTGATGCCTATCCCTGAAGCCTGACAAAGTATAGCTTTCCTCATGGGCCATCATCAGCCTGCTGACAGTGTCATCATGCCATGCCCCCTGTCACTCATCTGCTTCGTCTAGCGCTGGCACAAGTCCTGAGCTCTGTTCAAGCCCTTTGGCTCCCGCCACAGCCTGCTGATGCCACCCCTTTTTATGAGATGCAATGACTGTGTGTAGTGAAGACTGAGGTGAAGCAGTTGTGGGAGGTGACCAGAAGCCTCCAGAGTCACTATAGACCACGCTGACAGCTCTGCATTACAAGGCTGTGTCTGAATTGCATTTGTGCAGTGCTTGTGGGCAACCATGAAATGGGGTGATGACCTGCCAGTGGTGCACAAGGTTGCTACTTCTGTGTCCTAGCAGGCTTTGTTCAATGGACCTGACAATAGTGGTGGCTTCCATAGATGGGGAAGGCCCATGTCATGGCAGAAGAGCCTGGGAGCTCATTCATCAAGGATCCTCTCTAGCTGTGTTTCTAAGGGCAATTTCTTTCACTGTGGAGCAGCATTTATCCTCTGAAAAAAAAGGTTACAGCAAACATTTCCAGCCTGTTCTTAATTTGATGTTATAGACTTTTAATTCACCCAGAAAGATTTGTGTTTCCAAAAGCTTGTCTGGTTTTTTTTTCAAGCTTTATCAGTCGTGTAATACCAGCTATTACCTTTCCCAGAAAGCCTGGTCTCAAAGTCAACAGAGACTTAGTGAAATAATAAGGAGAGATCGCTATGTGTGCTCTCTGTGCCCCTACTTGCCTGTACAGTACTAGTTCTTGCTTTGCAGAACAGATTTTGGCAGCACACATCCTTTGTCTTATTTGCTGGCAAATTATATTGGTTTGCAGTAGGACAGGGAGGTAAAACAGCGAAGGAGTGAGAACAGGTAAAACTGTGGTTGGATATGAGTGTTATTTGGAGATTTAGCTCTTTTAACTCCTGTGTTTGGCTTTGCAAAGCCCCAAGCGTGGCTTTGCAAAGGCACAGCGGAAAAGCCACCTTCTCCGGGGCGGGCAGCAGCTGGCATTTGCACCTACTTAATAATACAGGTTCCCCAAGGCAGCCGAGCCGAACGCTAACTCTGCACTGCTCGAGGCTGCTTGGTGCTCGTGGGTTTTTGCAAAGCCTCTGGCCTGGCCTTTATGCCAGTGCCATTTAGGAGCATGGGAAGTTGCAGATGGGATGAGGCTTGGAAAACCATCCTGGACGTGGAGGAGCTGGGAAAGTATTCTTTCAGGGCAGCGATTGATCGTATGACCCCAGCGGGGCAATGTGATACAGCTTTAGCTGTTCTAATCAGATTAGCTGGGGCCCCTTACTCCTGCCATCCTATTTCAGGAAAAAAAAGAAAAGAAAAAACTTTCACGGTGCCTGGTTGGGGCAGTTCAGTCTGGATCTGGATCTAAACTGAAAAATAGCAACACTGACTTTTTTTTTCTTTTGTAGCCAGTATGCAGTTTACAGCTTCTAATCTATCATTTCTGTAGGAGGAATAATAAATAATGAATAATAAATGAAGATTTTGACTGTATGGTAAAATCTTTGCCTCTCTGATTGTTGCCAACAACAAAAAAATACTAAGTGCAAAGCACTTTGGCTGAGGTACTTAAGAGATGCTCAGTCATCCAGATGGACTCAGGCTACCGCATCACTTCCCTCCTTCTTCCCAACTTTGTGCCAGAAGGAGCTTGTTTTATTATAAAGCTGAGTACTACCAGCCTTCATCTTCCCACTGCTTAATCTCTGGGGAGGGAACTGATTTGCTCTATGAGAGAGAGAGAGGTGAGGGCAAGTTAACTCTATTGGAGTAGAGGAATCCTTGGAACCATGTTGTGGTGTAAGAGGAAGGTTTAGTAGAAACCAAGCACCTTCCTTCCAAAGCCTAGAAACTTTAACCATTGACAGTTTTTGTCATGAGGAGCTCAACTGTGCAGGACACAGTGAACATGCAGCAAGATGCCTGTCTGGGAAACCTCCGCAGACCTACCTGAGGGCTCTCCCTGTGCTCAGCCGCTCACAAGCTTCTGAAGCCCCTTAGGGATTCAAAAGCAGGATCTGAAAATTCCCTGTTTGCTGCTTCTGCTCCTCCTCCTCTCTCTTTGAAAGATATCCTTGAGTAAGTTAATTGTCACCCTCTTCCCAGCAGGTGACAAGATCCCTGCCTGTTTGCATCTTAGGGGAATACTGGCAACTGCCCAGGACGTAGTCAAAGACTTTGAACATCCTCAAGGTTTTGAACTTGCGTTGTCCTCTTGGCACCCGTGACTTGAATATAGTCTGGAACTGATTAACTTGGCTGCTTCGATCTCTGGAAGGGAATGTTCTTCCTGCAGTTAAATATTCACTCATCATTGTACATGGACCAGACATTATAGAGGCTGGGGCTGCATTTATATTTTCTGTCAATGAAGTGGAAGAAGCATTTTCCGGTATTTCAGTGCAGCCACTTCCATCTTCCATGATAGCCCGGCATGCAGATGAAGTTGTGCTGATCTACCTTAACAACTCGAGCATCATTTGCATCTTGCCCTGTGAGAAGCTCACGCCACACACTAGGCAAATGCTTTCGTTCCAAAGTACATCAGAGAACTGCATGAATCATGTTTCTGTAAATCACATGTCTCCAGCACTTACAAACTCCATTCAGTAACAGTGCTTTGGGAGCAGTACAGCTTCCCTGTTACAGCCTGCCACCTCTGGAGGGACCACCATTTCCGAGACAACATCACAAGGCAGTGGTTAAAATGGGAAAATCTAAAGTACAACTATGAACTCTGAGAAATGCTACGGTAACCCCAGGCTCCCTCCTGCTCCTTCTTGCAGTAAATACTAGTGTGTTTGTTTTTGACATGCCTACATAGGTGATGAGTTTGCTCCACCTTGTTCCACTGCTACCCACCATCAGACTGGGAGGTGGAGAGATGCAGAACATTTGGAGGAAGAACAGCAGGCCAGGCTGCCTTTCCTGTGAGCAGCAGCAAAGGTGTAGAGATGGCTGAGGGGTTCAGCTCGTGGAGCAAATGCAGCAGCCCTTTCAGCAGGGGCCGTGCTCAGTGCTGCTTGCAGTACGTCAGCAAGAGCTGCAGGCCAGCCCCAGGACGGGATCTGGCCCGTCAAGCACTTCTGGGGCACCCACAGGGTACTCCTGCTGGGTCAGCCGTTGGGGAGGGAAGGGAGAGCCTTGGGAAGTGTGTTGGCTCCACAGCACTGAGCAAACACAGCCGTGATTGCCTGGCAGCTGCCACCTGCCCGGGAATAGGGGCAGTCCCTGACCGTAGAGATGACTCTGTCCCTGTCACCCCTCTTGGGACAGGGAGTCTCCTGTTTTCTCTGGCTCAAGCACGAGACTATTTTTTCCTCTTCTTTGTGGTGCTCCTCCGTTCTCGGCTCGTCATTTCAGACACCAGTGACAACAACTACAAAAAAATTCCACTGCACTCAGTTAATCCATAGGAAAAATCCCACATCGGCACATAAAAGGTGGAGACTGTGCTCACGCATTTTCCCCCAAGGGCCTTGGGCAATGGAAATTTTCTCAAGCTCCATTCATTAACTAAATAGATGAGCAGTTATGTAAGGTCACGTGAGTGAAGTGGTTGGGCTTTGGTCAATGAAAGAGTTAGTCACACACCATTGAGCTGGATGGGCTGGGGAGGATATGTTGAGACAATTTTGCTTGTGCAAGAACTGGAAAGGGAGATTTTTTCCTATGATTTTTTTCCTGGTCCCCTTAGCTTTACAGACTGGGCATTGCACAAGTCCTGTGCTGATGTTAAGCTAAAGCTGGGGGTGAGCATGAGGGTCCCTCACCTTGTTCACTCACCTCCATTCTGAAGGACTTAAACAACCATGAAGTTTGTGCCACTGACCTTGGGATGCAATTTCTCAGTTGTACCCCTATTGTATATGATATCCTATCGGTATCCTCAGTTGTAGCCCTATACGATATCTTATCGTATCCCTCCTGCCCCCCTATTCAACAAGTCAGTGCACTCTGCAGGTTCTTCAGGTAGCATGTGAACAGAATATGGCACCATGATTCAGTGACTGCAGAGCGAATGAAACCTGCATTAGAGATCTCAAGACCTCAACACGTACTATGAGTTAGGAGGGGGAAGAGTGTTCAAGGCTTTCCTCTGAAACTTGCCAGTTCCTATAGCTTGTTTCTGGTTTGTACTGTTTTGTCTCCCACTTTGGTCTGATGAGTCAAAAATTACACCACATCTTCAGGGATTACTGTAGGAGAAGGCAAGGCTGTGGTTGGCTCAACACCCTGTTCCCACATTGGGAATAGTCTGCAGTAATATGATCCATTTTGTCACTGGTTCTTGTTCTTTCCTCAAGGAGCCCCATGAGAAGTCCTTCAGGACCCTGAGTTTTGGGTTACCTTGATCTTTAGCTATACTTAACTTCTGTTTTGAGGCTTCCAAAACTAACCCTTGGACAGGGACATCTTGCGGGAAACAATTAAACCAGCTTTTCTCTCTTTTGTTCTGACCCCTGGATGATGAATAACCAGCTCTGATCTGCTCCTATCCTTTCACCCAGTCAACAGCTACTTGAATGCAGCTGCACTAGCTGGGTGGCAAAGCTTGGCTGGGAGCCTCCACGAGCCTTCACGAGTTGTGGAGAAGTGGTTTCCAGAGAGACCTTCTGGCCTAAAGCCTGCAGTGGGTGGAGGAGGCCTCCACAGGAAACCTTGCTCAGGACAGGTGGGGAGGACGGGGGTGCCAGCGTGTGCCAGCAGCCTGGAAATACGTGGGAGCTGTGCAAAACTGCGTAAGCCAAAGTCCCTCCCACGTTTCCAAGCCTAGCCCGAGTGAACTGAGCTTGGCTAACCCTGGAGATCTGCTTGGAGGAGGTGCTGAAGCAGCCCCACGGCCGCTGCTGAGGGCCCTGCGTGGGGCATCCGCACGCAGGCCTCACGTGCTGCGCCGCACGTTGTGCTCTCAGCAGAAGAGCAGCTGTCCTGCCGAGCAGGTGGTTTCCAGAAGGAATCATATTTCGGCCCATGCGGCACCCATGGGAGCAGCAAACTGGACATCCCTTAAAATAGACAGAGATACAGGAGGAGAGTTCAGGTCATAGGATGCACGCTGACACACTGGGCATCCATTTGCACTGAAGGAAGGCATTTTTCTTCAGGTTTAGGTTGTTTTGCAGCCAAATTCCTTCCCTCTTATTGTATTTTGCCCCGCTTTGCCAAGCAAGGTGGGAAACAGAGGCCCCCGTTCCTCAAGATTCCAGATGTTGAGAAAAACCTGCATACCTTGAGTTAGGATAGAAATCTCTAAGATTTCAAAGAAAGAAGTGATATTTTATTGGGGAAAAAAGTACCTTTTTTAAGTGCCCCTTTTTTTTTCTTTTTTTGCTTGTGTTGAAATGTTTTGTTTGAGTAATTTTAAAATGTTTTCTTTAGAGATATTAAAATAAGTTATATATATTTTTAACTTCAAAAAAATGGCAATTTTTCGCTCAAACTCACAAAGAGCATTTTGTCCGCAAACTTCAGGCTCACAAATTCTTCGAAAGCAGCACTTTTCCTGGAAATGTTTTGATTGTGATGAAATAGTATTAGAATATGCAGAAAAACAAAAAAAAGAGAAAAATTTGGCAAAAATTCTCCAACCAAACCTACTGAAACATGTATCTTGGGTCTTTGAGGCCATGCCTGGTGGTTTCTGAAGCAGGCAGTGGTAGATTGCAAGGTAGTATTTTTCATGGTAGAATCAAGGAATTCAATTTCTCTCAACTTCCTTTTTTAATTCTTGCCACATAGTTTGCTTTAGAGAGTTACGTGCGGTGCACGCAGTGTGCGCAGAGTTCAAAGCACTGTCGGGGTAATGGTCTGTAGGTAGGAAGATATGTGTATAGGTACTAGGGCTTTTGCTTTTTAACGTTGCTGACAAAGAAATGCTGGCAAAGTGAGGTAGGTCAGGGCTCAAAGTAAGAGTGCGGAAGAAGGAGAAATCCCTTTTTTTCCCTTCTAACTGCTCACCTTAGGCTTTGCTCCACAGACACTAGTCTCTTTATGCCTTGTAAGTCTGCTGGAACATGAAGCGCCAGGCGACTGTGTGGGTTAATTATTAAGCAAAATGGTATCATTATGCCCCGTGCCACCACTGTTCTTCACATAAATCTGTTTCATGGTAGAAAAATGATCCCATGCCATGAGAACAAAGAACCCTGCCCAGGGTGACCAGATTTGCCTCTGCTGGAGAGCTTGCTTTCGCTTCACCTCCTTGGAGCTACAAGAGCAATGTGGTTAGCCTTCATGGAGGTTGGGTTGGGGAAAGACAAATGAAAACAATAAGGAGAAAACTGACACTGATTTTCATGAATATCCTCCCCAAGCTGTTAACCTGGGCCCAGCACCATTTCCTTATCAGTGCATATACTTCTAATAGCAACACTTCAGAGTCCAGAAGGGACTATTTTAAAGTTACCTTTGGCATTTCAAGGTAACTTCCACTGAGACTCCTGGACCTCAAGATGAAATATTAACTCCTGGCCTGGGTGCAGGGCCCCAGCAGGCTGCACAGCAGTAGCGCAGATGAGAAGACGTGCTCTGGGCTAGGGCAAGAGCGGAGCTCACACATGCCCCGGGCTGCAGGTGGGCACTGGCTGAGCTGCTGGGGCAGCAGGAGATCAAGGGCTCTGTGGGATTCAGACATTTCTTACATTTTGGGGCTCATGTCCACAGTGTGGTATGCAGGTGCTTAAATTCCTCTGTGGCAGCAGCTCCCTGAGCCATCGCCTTCCCTGCTCTCTATAGCAGTGCCATGGAGACAGGGCACTGCAGGGTGGCCAGGAGGAAACAGATGGGTGAAACTTGCCATTTCCACAGGCATTTAATTCCTGAGGCCCTACACTCCCAGCCCTCTGGCAGGCAGTCTGGGTACACGATGGAGGTGTGACGCTCATCCTGTTTGCTGGTCCGTGCCAAGCCGAAGTGACCCTCTGCTGCTGTTCTCAGGGGGTCAAATGCCTTATGCATCATGCCCTGCTCTTTTGCTGCAATAGCAGGAACTCAGAAACACTCAAAAATCAGTCATGGGCAAGGCAGACCAGGAGATCGAGGAGTCCTGACTCCTGGGAACCAGCCACTGGCTTATCCTATTTCCCTGGATGCTATTTAAAGGGACAACACACACCAAGGCCTTGCCCCTGCTGGCCTTAGGCTCAAGTGTATTTATGGTGTCTCTTGCCTTTCTCCACAGGCTGAACTTGGAGCTCACCTTGTTTCTGCACTGCACCCTGTGGAAAGACTGCAATGAACCCTGGTTACCCCTGGATCCGGAAAGGAGTGCCCGGAGGTGACAAATCCTGCAACCAGCCTCAGGGCAGACCCCAACAGAGGGATGAACCTGAGCCGTGTGCGACTGCCCCAGCTCTCCCCACCACCTCAGCAGGCAGTGGACTCTATGGGCAGGATGGAGCTGCTTTCGTGCCTGCCTAACTCTGCACCTAGCCGTGTGCGACCTAACTCTGCACCTAGCCCTGGCTCAGAACTTGGCACCTGCAGCATCCAGGGAGCTGTGAGGTGCCTCTGCACACCCAGTGCTCATGATGAGCTCAGCTCCAGCATGACAGCCCATTGCATTGCCCATCTCCCAGACATGTGCAGTGTACATTTAAGCAGCTTGCACTGACTATAGCTGTGTTTCTCAGTAACCTTTTTCCTGCTCAGATAGGCCTGTTGGGCCTCCCAAAAAATAAGGACAGGGAGCTTATGCATGGAGCTAAGGAAATGGTTGAGCCATTTCAGAGAAGTCGAGTGAAGACAATTCCCTCCAGCTGCCAAGCGAATGGCTGAGAAGGCAAGAAACATGCAAGCTCCAGGGCTGGTTGCAGGCTAGTTGCAAGCTTATGGGCCTGCTAATGCCCAAATTGAGGCTTAAGGTGAGGTGCAGGGTGAGGTCCTGTCCCACTCCTTGCATGCACTGCACCACTTTGCACTCTCAGGCACGTGGATGGTGCAAAGGATGCCTGTGATGACCTGCAAAGGATGTTCTGCAGACTGCAAAAGAAGAGGAAAGCTGGCTAGAAAAGGGAAAGCCACCCCAGGGCTGTGTTGTCCATTCTGTCACTGACTCTCAGTCTGCTCCCCAGCCCTCTTCTCCCAACCTCATCGTGCTGGAACAACCTCAAGGAACCCACACAGACCATGGAAAGCCTGGAGGTGAATAAATGGCACCGCTGAAAAGCAGGACCACTGCTCTGGTTTGTTCCTCTCTGAAGCAAGCAAGGGACGTATTTCCATAGAGAGAGGAGACAAAGCACATCACTTTGCCTGTGCTCTGAGCTGGTGTGGCATCAAACAGCTCCACTTTGGGGAGGATGTAGCTGCACAAGCACCGAGGCAGAGTCGTTGATCCTCGCTCGCTCTACCCTCGTGTCTGCCGTGGTGGCTCTCGTGTCATGCTGAACTGGATGCTTGCGTAGGCAGAGACACCTCTTTCTAGCAGCACCTTGTCTTGCCTGCCTGGGACAGGGCATCACAACTCAATGCTTTGTAGACTTCAAGCATCCCCACTACTTTGTGGGTAATAGACACACCAAAAGCTTCCTCTAGGACAACTTTGCATTCACTGCCCTAGCAGAAGCAACGTGTTTCCAGCCTGTCAGATGATTACTCAGGCTTAGCTTTGCCATAAGTCATTGTTTAAAGAAGAATTTTGTTTACTTATAAATGTGAGTGAATCTGCTTCATGGACAGAGTCAAGCAGCAGAGAAGACAACCAAACTCTACAAGGAATTAGGATTACACTCAGTAGGAATAAGTTCACTGAGCATCTTGGCTGGCTTAGGAAGCTGACTAACTGACTTGTGCCCTTACCCACACCTAAAATGCCAGGACAGATTCAGCACTGGATCTTTTCTGGCTTGAGTGTGAAAGATGGACAAGGAGATGCCAGGGCCAATGCTTGGGCCACCACCACCCTTCATCTAGAGGAAAAGGAAGAAGTCTTTTATACTTGACCTTTAGTTTTCCCCTTAGCTTCCTTAGCCAGTGCAGTGAGAAAACACATGGAACTAAGTAATTTTATCACCCTCCTTCCCCAAAGATTCCTTATTTATTGTTTCTTCTTTACACTATTGGATGCTATCCCTGGATTCAGATTTTAATGTGTTTTCCCATGCTTGCAGCCCCTTTGGAGTACAGTGGTGTAACCATAGAGGCAATATATCATTAGGAGAAATATATCCCAGTAGGAGATCTGGCATGGTGCATGTCTTTCTTCCTCTGCTTGGAAAGAGTACGGACAAATATTAGTTTGAGATGAAAATGAATGTCTTCACTTTGTTGGGCTCTGATGATAATGCCTCTCACATGCTTGGCTAGCCTTGTGCCATGCTCTGGGACACTGCCAAGCTTGCATTCAGCTGATGCCTCGCTATCTGCGCGGGAAGGCAGAGCCAGTGGCCACTCAACGGGACTTTGTCCTCCTGATGGCAGGGCGCTTATGAAACGGCAGCCATTGCGTGTGCTGGCATCACAGCAAGGCTCTAGCCTGCACAATAGCCCTGTTCTCTGTGAACTCAGCTGCGAAAGACGAGCACAAAATTAAACAGGAGCACATGCAAGCTTGGAGCACTTTTCAGCAAGACCTCATCAATTATTGGCACTAATGGAGGCAACAGCTGCTGGTTGGATGGGCTTTCTGGTCTCGTATATGTGTCTGTATTTCCATGTATGCTCTGTATGTATAGATCAAAAGCCACAGGCTTTAAGGGCAGCTAATAATCATTCACCACATTTTATATATTTCGTGGTGGGGGAGACCCACTCTGATGTCAAGGAGGACTGTGCATTCCACAGACCGTGCTATCCCTGGGCTCTGTATGGGGCTTCCACAGACTCTGCACACAGAATATGTCCTTGCCAATGAAGTTTAATCTTGCTTGTCCAGAGATGCTTCAAAATGTGAGAAACTCCTAGTCTGGCTGCTGCAGTTCTGTCAAAGGGCAGGCTTGGCTGTTGCACCGATGCCTCCGTGTTGTGATCTGCCCCCAGTAGGATGAGGGGCAACTTCTGAGCACACGTTAGCCCTGGGCTCTTCATAAGCAAGGGTTAATGAGGAGGTGAAGCTCTGACGAGCAGGCTCTTGTCCCTGCCAAGGTCTGAGTTGGGAGACTTCCCTCGGAGCCTACTCTGAGCAAGCTGATGGGAGAGGGAGCATCCATCCCTATGACCTAATACAGTGGGACATTGTAGCTTGGGGGAGCTATCTCTATCCAGGAAGGTAATTCACCCATGTGGGTGCACTTTCCAAAGCGATCTGCCCTTTTGGTGGAAATCAAACCAGCTGACACAGGCAAAGGGAAATGTTTGTTCAGTCTGAGATCAGAGGCCCTTGTTCTGAAAGCTCAGTTTTATCCTCAGTCCTATCTTCTCTCTGCCCAGCACTAATCGCTGGTCTGGGAACAGAGGATTTGAACAGTCTCCAGAGCTACACAAGCAGATTTGGTGGCTCTCAGCAGTGCTCTGTAAATAAGTCCCAGCAGGCACTCGCGTGTGTAAACAGCTTCTTTGCGAGCGCCAGGGCCTTTCTCCACGGGTTACCGAGTCTGGCAGGGGGTGGCTGGAAGGGCCGCGCTCGCTTTAGAGAGGATGCGGGATCCCGGGGCAGCCTCGGCCCACACAGGAGAAGAGCAGCAGGCCGCAGTTTACAGTTTTGCCACCTGCTCCTCTGCAGCATGGTAAGGGCAAGACTTGAGTCAGGGAGCCAGAAAACCAGCTGTGTTGCAGAAGCAGCTGTGCCTTGACATCAGCTTTGTCCCGTGGCGCGGGTGTGTTACAACACAGGCTTTAGTTGCACAAGCATCATGAACTCACCTAACCTAAAGGGCTGGGTTTTTTACATGCTGGTTTGTGCCTGCCAGAGGAGAGATATAGGATGAATATGTGAGGGGCAAATTGTCTTTTTAGACTTCATGATAAACCTCTAGGGTAGGGCATTCTGATGCGACTGAGACCAATCTATGCCCTGAGATCTTGCTTCATTTTCTTGAATATTTCCATTAGAAACTGACATTTTTTTGACCACTTGTATGGAGTGTTTTGGGAGTTCTTTGTATGCACATGCATGTGTTTGAAAATTTAGAAAGGAATGCATTTGCTTTTTAAAGTATTCATTTCTGTTAAAAGGCTATTTTCTCTTACGAAATATCTGGTGGGGTTTTCTTCCAGATGGACAATATTTCTTAGCCCTTGGGGCCTGATGCTATCAGGCAACACTCAAATTATTGAGCTGCTGAGGATATAAATAAATGCTGCTAAATAGCTTAGCTCAATGGCCTTTGCCCTTGCTGGGGGATGGAGCTCATCTTCCATCAATATGATTAGCAAAGAGATATTGTGTATTGATTAATTGTCCAGACTCATTTCTCATTAGCTGGCAGTAGCTTGTGATACACAACCTTTTCACTAAAGTAAAAGAAACACATTTGACTGCAGAGTCGACAGGTGCCCAGATCTTAACCCATGCTAGCAGGTGTTGAGAGCTGCCTAAATGAGCATAAAGGAGCCTACCCATAGCTTGCTCCATCATCCCACCTGGGCATTGCCCACAAAGGTCTGCCTTTCCACCGCTCCACTGGGGAGTGGGGACTCAGCTGCATGGGGCCTCCAGTTTCCAGCAGGATGTTTCCCTGGGCCTCCAACCTCCAAGGCTGGCACCGGGTGCTGCTATTGTATGCGCAGCCAGCGTTGCAGTGCGAGTGTTAACCTGTTCTTGAACCTCGCGGCAACACCCGGGCATCACCGCTGCACCCGCTCAGGAATTTAATGTTTTTTTTTGTTTTCCTTGTGGGGCCCAGGGCTGGGCATCCGGGCGCCTGGCACTGGGACAGGCGGGATAAGGAGGTGGCATTCGCAAGCACTATTCCTGGCGCTGCCTCACGGCACGACCTTGAGCAAGGCCAATGGGAGGTGAAAGGGACACAGTCTCACGACGCTACCACCTCATTTTGCTCTGTGGTGGCAGTTTGCTTCCCAGACAGCAAGTTGGAGCATCATATCACTTGCCCCCGGCAATGCCTGGGGCATCTGGAATGAAAATAGAGCAAGTGCTCTACCTGGCAGCACTGCAACAAGAAGGGTGGTGTCAGGGAGCAGGAGCTACAACTCCTAGACTAAGATGTCATCTGTTTCCATCTAAGTCTAGGTCCACCTTCAAATTGGGGGAGAGACATGAGGAGAAAGCCCTCTCCATGGAGGATGAACTCAGCTTAGGAGACTTCTCAGAGAGCGTTCACACTCTGAAAACACCCATGTCTCTTCTCCAATGACATGCTCAAGTGGAGATATCTACCGCAGAGGCACATGGATCCTGCCCCACTCCCAGCTCTCACTTAGTGCTGCAGGCCAGCAGTAGTGTTCTGGATTTGTGGTATCTGGCTGGCTTCTGTCAAAAACAATGCCCAGGTCACTTAACAGCTGTCAGTCAACTGCACCATATGATGAGCATAGTTGTATTTGCCTATCTCCTGGGGAAGTGATAGTCTAGCTAAAACTTGTAACCACAGTTACTTTCTCAAGGCAAAGATATGTTCTGGTGTGGTGCTGTTACGATCTGCCCTTGCTATTTTAAGTAAGCATGAGAGTTGGGATCTCGGTAAGGCTGAATTAGGGTTAGAGGTTCCACACTGATTAAATCTCCTAGCCATTTTTGTGAGGTCCGTTTTCCACTTTAGTTAGCTCCAGCTAGAACTTCCAAAGGAATAAAATGTCCTTATGCTCGGAAGACTAAAGCTATATGGTAGTTTTCCCCCACAGTTGCTCAATAGCTGCCATATTCCACTTACATACATCTGCTAAGGAGGTTTTTATTTGGTATGTGTTCATGTGGCTGGAGATCCCACTGCAGCAGGGATCCTATCCCAGGCCGTGCCTATGCACTAAGTCTATACTCAAGAATGAGCATGAGCATGTGGCCCAGGAACATGCAAAGGAGGAGAAACTACAGGAAGACCTGCCAAGGAAAAGCAGCAGGGGCAGAAAGGAGCCAAGGACCACTGGAAGCTCTAGAAAAACACAACCTTTGTTTTAAGACAAACTTCCATTTCATTTACAAAGATTATACGTATCTGGAACTGAAAAGGAGCTTGAGATGATAAACCAACAATTCATTTTATGTTGAGGCAAGTACTATGGCCAGATTCCCACTGAAATGAAAGAAGGATGACTGGAGATACTGCTCAAAGCAGTGCTCATTTCTCAGTGCAAATTGGACAAAGAGAAAAAGAGCAAAGCCTTTGCCCAGACATCACAGAATTGCTGCTAGCCAGATGTTGTCACATTGGTGGTATCTCCAGTAAGAGGACTTTCTTTAGAAGTTGGAACTTAGAAGTCTAAGGACTTAGAAATCTTTACAAGAGAGTATGTGCAGATACATAGCCCTCTGGGAGTGAGGTTGGAAAAAATGAACCTTAAATTAAGACAGAGGAAGATTTAGGAGGCTGTGTGTGCTTTTTAGTTGGGATTTGTGTAGTTTCCTTATTTTTGATATATAGCTGAATGAAGAGCATAAAGGATAAGATATGGTGATGAATAAACAGAAATGTGCCAGCAAGAATATAACATAGATTGGATCAGGAAGCAGATGCCCCATCCAATGTTATGTAACTAGCCCAGGTGGGAAAATCATAGAAGCAACAGAAACAACTGAACATTAAGATCAGAAGGTCTTAAGCAATATAATGGAGGATCTAGAACTAGGCTATGAAACTGTCAGTCCCAGGGGCATGGCAAGCAGTTGCAATGGTTGGGCCACTGAGACTGGAGGATAGTGAGGAAGACAGCAGTGGCATCCTCGAGAAGTGGAAGAGGAGAGAAAAAGATGTAACAAATGCCAAGAATGCCACTGGTGTGGCCTGGAAAAAAAAAAAGGCAGCCATGAGCATGTGAGTCTAGAAGGGCTTTTCTTTTTTTAGCCCAGCAAGATTAATGTTAAGAGGGTGTATGATTGCTGCCTATTAATACCTGAGGTGGGTAAATCCCAGCAAAGGAGAATTGCCATTTCAGCGAAAAGACTGAAGAGTCCTGGAATGAGAACATATATGGCTCAGCTACTTAAAATAGAAGCTAGATACTGAGAGATTATTTTAGCCATAATAACATAGAGGCTTCCTTCTAGCCTCTATAAATTACTCTCTGATGAGCTCCATAAACACCACCCTGAGTCAAATTCTACCTCTCTCTTGACCAACCCCAAACAGAGTCATAACAAACATCTCTTTCACCCTTCTCTAGGCTTTTGTTGCCACAAGGATTACAACCTATATGACCTTACTCTTTTGAGGGAACTGTTGATTAAGCTATGTTGTAGACTATTCCAATTGCATAAGGTCAATTCATCCCCAAAAAGGAGATGCAAAATTTATGCTTTGGCCTATTTTAGTTTGAGCTATAAGATATAGCCCCGGTCTCATTTCTTCTGAAATATGGATGCATAGATGACTGCTATAAGCAAAACAAAAAGAGGTTCTTCTTCAATAACCTCCCAGAAATGCGCAGGTTTCACACACAGAATCATAGTATCACAGAATGCTTAAGGCTGGAAGGGACCTCAGAGATCATCTAGTCCAACCCTCCTGCACACGCAGGGTCACCCAGCGCACGGGGCACAAGGCGGCATCCAAGCGGGTTTTAAAGATCTCGAGAGAAGGAGACTCCACAATCTCTCTGGGCAGCCTGTACCAGGGCTCTGTCACCCTCACAGTCAAGAAATGTTTCCTTAAGTTCCTGTGGAACTTCCGATGCTTCCGTTTGTGGCCGTTTCCTTTAGTCCTGTCACTGGCCACCACTGAAAAGGGGCTGCCCCCTCCTCCTCACTGCCTCCCTTGAGGTATTTATACACAGTGATCAAGTCCCCCCTCAGCCTTCTCTTCTCCAGGCTGAA
>JAUBOD010000030.1:6691968-6731553 GCA_032353885.1 Nothura maculosa
TCATCCTGGTAGCCCTGCGCTGGACTCTCTCCAGCAGCTCCACATCCCTCTTGTACTGGGGAGCCCAGATCTGGACAGTCTCCAGATGTGGCCTCACCAGGGCTGTGTATAGGGGGATGATCACCTCTCTCGACCTGCTGGAGATGCTCTTCTTAATGCACCCCAGGATCCCATCTTTGTAGTTGTGTGTTCTCTGATACAAGTAGACATGTTAGTACCACTCCTGGGGATCTGGCCAATAGCCCAAGAGGTAAGAGAAATAAACACGTATGAGTTAGTAAGAAGTCTTGCACCACAAATTATCTATCATCTTCCCTTTTCATCCTTGTTCTCCTGAACTTCCTCTTCCTACATGTGGAGTCATCTGGCCCATCCCTACTCTAAAAAAATCCAAGATCCAGGACTCAGATTCCAGAGGAGAGTCTGAGCTAAGTGTTTCTGGCTTGCTTGTGAAGGCCTCAGGACAGAGGCAGGTCTCCTCTCTATTTCTGTGTTAGTACCTGCAAGACTTCATGGGAGTTATGTTGCCTGGCATCAGGCAAAGTCAAAAGATGGAAAAAGACAACGAGCTCCAAATTAAGTATAATGGAAGAAAGGGAGAACCTTGTTCTGGAGCACCTTATTTTGAATGATGTGGTCAGCCTCAACTTTTAAACTTCCATTAATAAATGGAAGTTTTTTCCATTTTGATCCATTTTGATCAAGGCAGGATGCTTCTTATAGCTGAGCTTTTGTGTACAAACAGAACTGTAGATATTCTTGCTGAATACTTTTCATAGATCAAAACTGTTTCAGAGGCTTGGCCTGACTGCTGTGTCACAAGTTAGAAAATGATTTTCCCATTTTCTGAAAGGGAGACACTACAACAAGATGTGTAAAACTTAATGTTAGAGGCCTGTAGCTAGCAGTGTCCACCACAGGGTCAATAGTGGGACCAGTCTTGTTTGACTTTTTCATTGATGAAGGGATAGAGTGCACCCTTAGCCAGTTTGTTGATGCTACAAAGCTGTGAAGAGTGGCAGATAGACCAGAGGGCTATGCACCCTCCCATTCAGAGGGGCCTGGAACAGTTGGAGAGGTAGGCAGAGAGGAACCTCAAGAAATTCATTAAAGGCAAGTGCAGGATCCTGCATCTAAGGAGGAATAACTCCATGCACCAGTACAGATTTAGAATTGACCTTCTAGAGAGAAGCTCAGCAATGAAGGACCTGGGACAATGGTGGACAAGCTGACCATGAGCCAGCAATATGCCTTGTGTCAGTAGTATCCTAGCCTGCATTAGGAGGAGTGTTGCCAACAGGTTGAGGGAGTTGGTCCTCCCCCTCTACTCAGCCTTGGGGAGGTCACATCTAGAGGGCTGTGTCCGTCACTGGCCTCCTCAGTACAGGGGGAACATGGAACATTCAGTATGGAGCTACAAAGATGATCAGGGGACTGGAGCATCTCTCTTATAAGGAAAAGCTAAGGGAGACCTGTTTAGCCTTGAGAAGAGAAGGCTGAGAAGGGATCTTATCAGTGTATACAAATATCTTAAGGGAGGATGCCAAGAAGATGAGGCCAGACTCATTTTCAGTGGTGGGCAGTGACAGGACAAGAGGCAGCAGGCACAAAGTGAAGTACAGGAAGTTCCACTTGGATTTTAGGAAAAACCTCTTGACTTTGAGCATGACAGAACACTAGAACAGGTTGCTCAAATAGGTTGTGGAGTCTCTTTCCCTGGAGATATTCACAACTTGCCTGGATGCAACTGTGTGCCACATGTTGACTGTTTGATCCAGGGGTTTGGAGTAGATGAACCCCAGAACTCCAGAACTTCCAACCTCAGCCATGCTGTGGTTCTGAAATGTGCCGTGCTGCTTCTGTCACATTCCCTCAGGATTCCATGGATAGAGCTATAAGACATCTGTTTACCTATTATTATCTTCCTATGCTATTGTTTTTGGCCATGTCCTGCAAGTAGGTGTCTGTGCTGATGCCTCCAGATGTGTTTTCTCATATGTCAGGACCAATGGGTGGGGGGGATCAGTGCATGAACCCTATTTTGTGTCTCTGCATGTCTGTGTGTCAGTTCATCTCTGCATACCATGAAAAAAAATGATGGCGAAAGTGCAAATAAAATCTGTGAAATCTGTCATTTCTTCCGTGTAGGGGAGAAAGGGGTTACATGGTGGCTAATACCCACCAATACCTTTTTCATTACCCAGCACTCATTTGTCAGAAGAGAACAAGAAAGAAGAGCATCCAAGTGACAGCTTTGGGTGGTGCTGAGAGCCAGATAGATGAACAGGAAAGTGATATGAGCGCTGTGCACACTCCTGGCTCGACACATGAAACTCCCATGGGGATCTGCTGGCTCTGGGCTCAGGGTTGTGCCTTGCCTCTGATTGTAGCTTAATAATAACGAGCTCCCATGGGGGCACAGCTTCCCCAAGCTACATCACGATGAGCACCTGCACACAAGGTGAGGGCTCCCCAAGGGATGGGAGGTGGCCTAGGGGCCCAAGGGGAAGGGGCCGAGTCATTCGAGCCGGGATGGATTTATTCTTGGAAAAAAAATGCACTGTTCTGACACGTCACCAAACAACTTCATGGAGGTAGAGGAAAGAAGGGAGCCCTTTGTCACTGTGCTGGGAACAAAGGCTGGTCTGTGAGGCCGGGAGGAATACTGCCCCAACCGGGATCAGCTGCTCTTGTTTCTTCCGTCATGCTGACAATGCACAGTTGCAGGGTTTCTTTCCCTGTGTGGGGAGAATGGGATTTAGTAATACCGTAGGTCAGTCAAACAGCAGCCCAGATAACAATTCAAGTCCCGTTCAATGGATGCAGCGTTTTCTTTGTGTTATTTTCCTCCCACTTCCTATCTTTTGCACTTAGACTCATTTCCTCTCTTTCTCTCTGCAACATGAGCATTACAAGTACAGAGCCACTCTCACTCCAATTATTTCCATCCATCTCCAGTGGGTTTTGCTAGGGTGAATTAAGGTTTTTGCCAATTGCCCTCAGAGAAGCAGTGTTAAGCACTGAAAATATTATTACTGTGCACCAGTGGGGTCAAATCCACCTAAATGAGTCAGGCTGTGCATTTTGCTCTTGCAGGCTGCCTTTGGTGGTGACTTGGGTAAATGCTTCAGCAGGAGCTTCAAGCTTCTTCTGGGAGAGATGTGACAGAAGGTTCCCTTGGGAGCACCAGATGTGACTGTGAAGTAAGAGGGTGACACGCTATCCTTGTGTCTGGACATCGAATGGGTCTCAAGCCACGTAGCTTGACCATGGTTTAATGGAATTTTGTTGTCATTCTATAACCACTGAAACGAGCACCAGCTCGGCGTGGGGCGCCTGCTCCAAGAGGGCTGTCTCTGTTCTCTTTGTCCATCTGGCCCGTGCAAAGGTGGCTTCCTCCGTTTGCTGCAAAAGGCAGTCATGGCCATAGGGCTTGCACAAGGCACAGGGCTGTCCTTGAATGGCCCTGCACAGTTGATAGGATGAAGGAGAGTGGGGACGGACAGACAGAAATCAGTGGGTCTTCTGACTGCCCATGTCAAACCATGGCACCTGAGGCAGAGCCTGTGTGGTACCTAAAAAGAGCCTCCGTCCCAGCTGCAGCTTCCCTCTGCGCTTGAGCTGTGACCAGAGGCAACACGCATGCTCCTAAATGTCTCTCTCCTTCCCCATCCTAGAGGCACTTAATTCTTGCAGAGTCAGGGGGAAGGCATGCAGTCTAGCCAGATTTTGTGGCTGTCTGCAAACCACTGCCTCCCACTGCTGCATATTCCTGTAAAATCAGGATAGTCCCAGCTGACTCTAATCTGAGGTGCTAGAGACCCTAGATAAAGACCAAGTGGTATGTACACAGGCTGATCCAGGAAACATCTCAAAGATCTCACTGGTGCATCTGGTTCATAAATTCAGGGATAAAACCAGTGTCTGGACCTGAAATCGGTAAAAAATCTGGCCTGGTCATATAGGGGAGGATTGTGGAAGTATCATTTACATCCCTGGCACTTCATCTAGCAGATCCAATATTGCCATTGCGAAGATGCAGGAATAGGCAGTCCTGTGGCTTCCAATGCTTTGTGTTGAAGGTTTCACATGGGTAAGAGGGTGCTAGGAAACATTTTTTGGGGGGTAGAGAAGAGGCAGAATTTGAGTGCAGTTGATGAAAAGGCACCTCTTTATTGATCATAGGCAGGCCCCTCTTTCATAAATTAATACCTAGAATACCGAGTAAATACTGATAATGACTTGGTGCCAGAAAAACAGAGGAAACATCAGAGCCAAAGAATGGAGCACTTAAAGCTCCATTGGAGCTCCAGAAGCTTGGGAAGCAGACAAGGAAGGTCAAAGTTTTGCTCTGTGTCTATACAAGGTGCAGGTAAATAACAAGACCTTGCAAAATAGCCTGAGTTGTTACACTGTCTGGCTCTGATGCACTTGATGGTAGTTTTCAGATCAGTACATCTTAGGGTGAAGAAAGCTAAGCCTGAAAGAAATGAGAGGCATTCTACAGTCCACATTAAATATGAAATACTTTTTTTTTTCATCAAAGAAAGGTGATATTAGCAAAGCTTGTGAAGGATGAGCAAATCAAACCATAGGGAGAAGGGAGGGGAGGAGAAAGGAAAGAGGGGGCATAGCCGAATCCTTTAGAAGAGACCAGCCCATGGCTGGATCTTAAACAAGATAGACAGCCTGGAGAGCCAGAACTAACTCTAGATGTCCCAAGCAACACAGCATATTCCTTCCAAAAAATCAAATGGTTACAGTGTCATGAGCAGAGTCCTGAAGCTGGCGTTTCAGCTGGAGATCTGCAGCGCTGCAAAAAAGGGTGCAGATGAGTTACGGTTTCAGAGCTCGGTGTGTGGATCAAGCAAGACTGTGTGTGGGCCCCGTGCAAACAGTGCAAGACATGAAAATGTGAGCACGGCTAGACATAGCTGATATCTTATGCTATGATCTGATTATACATGAAATTGGCTACAGTTCAGTGAGTCTGTGGTAGAGCGCTCTGCACTGAAGACGGTCAGACTGGTAGCTGCTAGAGCTTCTCGTTGCCAGTACAGTGGGAGAATGGACAAAAATGGAAAGCAATCCTATTTCTTTTATGAAAGAAGGGCTTTGCCTGGCCCAGAATCTTGCCCAGTTAATCAGCTGTATCGATTCATGTGATAAAACAACTGATTTCTTTCCACAAGGCATGTGTCATGAATAACCTTTATATCATGGTTAAAAGAGACTTCCATTGTAAAGCACTACAGAGTAGTTTGAGATATATAGTATAGTGTGTATAAATATATGCCCCCATTATAGACAAGTAACCGTGTGGTGTGAATATATTCACTCTCCTGGGCAGCATATACATAGTATGGACATTACATTTGCTATAGAATATACATTATATATGTTAGAGTAGAGCTCATAATGAAGAGAGGATTTCTACAAGCTGACGTCACCTTCAAGAGGAAGCTGAGGAGAGAGACCCTGCTGTCCAAGACACCGGAGATGTGGAGCAGAATAAAGAGACAAGGAAGAGGAAACGGCGGGCACAACCCTCCCCTAAAATCTGAGGCTAGACAGCAGGAAAGTGCTACTGCAGGATGAGATCCCCGCATGCCGCAGGGAGTAGGAAATAGCCAGACAAGGAAAAAGCTTGTTGTGCGTGGTGTCCTGGAGCAATCCGGCAGGCCCGAACAGCAGCAAGAAGCACTGCAGCAGTCACCAGGCAGTGTTTCAGGTGAGTTGTTCTGCCTGTTTGGAGCTATGCCTGCACTCATGACCCCTGCTGTTACTCTTCCCACTCAGCTTGAGAAGGAAGACGAGGGAATGGGCACAGTGCATTTAAGGTAGAGACCAGCCTATTGGGGCAGGATGCCGCAGTTCAGCCGAGGTCCAGGATAAGGGAGATCCCTTGCAAGGAGCCCTAGGGTCCTTGCTTGTTGCCCTGGTGTGTGGGCACTGCCTCCTGGGCACCCACCCCAGCCAGGCTCCTTCTTCCTCTGAAGGCAGAGCTGCCTGGGGTTGCCCAAGGCCAGGGCTGCCTGGCCAAATGCAATGTGCTTCTTATTGCCCAAGCTAGGAAGACCCATCCAAGGGAGTGCCGAGTAGTCCCTCTGGAGCACAAAGTGGCACATGGGCTGGTGGACCCACTGAAAAAGTTCACTTAACAATACCATCACATGGTGCCCTGGGTAAGGGTGTGCTTTTAAAGCTACTGCCTGTGGGTAACAACTCCATGAAAAGCTTTCCTATCTCAGTGCAGAGGGGAATGCTAAAGGGCAGCATTCACCCTGCCTCCCAGCTCCCCAGGCTTTGGTATACATAACCACAATGCCCAAATATCAATTTAGCCAAGAACCTGGCACCCAGCAGAACAAAGAGGGTGTATCTCACACCTTGCAGGGACGCCCAGCCCAGGTTCCTAGAGCTCAGCATGAAGGAAGAGCAGCAGTTAAGGCATCCTTGAGATCTGGCCAGAATCAGCTCGGGTGTTTGATGGGGAGCGTTGGGTGCCACTTGTGAGAGGAGGTGAGTCTTGTCCATGTGAGGCCAGATTGCTGCCAATGGAGCTCAGCAGAGGTGGCCTCTGCAGAGATTGCTGCCTTGGTAAACTGGAAATGGAGGGGACATCTGGATGTGGAACACGTGGAGTCCTTGGGAACTATGGATCTGGGTATGCCCTGGCACAGAAGTTGCTTGCCTCAGTGGGGAGGGAGGAAGGGGGCATGTTTTTTTCCATGGAGAGACAGGGTTTTTGAGGTTAAGCACAGCCTCTCTGGGCTGCTAACTTGGCCTGGGAGGGCAACCTTTTTCTGGCCATGCAGCCCTATCCCAACTCTGTGCCTGCACATTCAATGCTGTTGCATCTGCAATGCAGGAACCTGGAGAGCATTCAGCAAAGATTCACACCCAAACTCATCTTCATGCAAGTCGGGGTGGATCAGTGTGCAGGGCAGAGAAGAGGTTAAATGAAGCGCCGTGGAAAATCTAAAGCTACAAAACCCCTCTGCCTGAAGTCTGGGAAGGGAACATTATGCTCAGCTACTTAAGACAGAGGTTTATGATTTTTTTCCTATAGTTTGGCAGTGTTATCCACTGTGAAAAACCATTGGCCGTGGAGATATCTGATAAGGACGGAGCTGGCATCAGCTGGGAGAACAAAATGTCAAGAATGCATCAGGCAGCGCCCCCCACTTTTACCAGGGGGCAGGACATTGGTCTGGGAACAGTATGTTGTTTGCCCTTATCTCTAATTCTCCTGCCTGCCTAGCCTCTTTATTGCCTCCTGATGAGTGCAAATGCAGTGCTTTGAGATTTGATCTTCTGCTAAGAACGTCTTCTCCTCCACTGCCACCCCGAACCCCTATTCCCCCATGCTTTGGCTGATGAGGGGAGGTTTAGGTTGCTGGGAATTATGTGCATACAGAGAAATACCTCGAACCTGGCTAGCTCAGCGCTCCCAGATCGAAGGAGATAATGTTTTCTTGTGGATCAGCAAAAAGCTGCCTTTTAAAGCAAAAAGCTGGCTTTTCCCAAGTGCTTTACACTGACAGGAAGCAAGGAGTGAGCCTGATCCAACTCCCCTTTTTGATGAGAAAGGGAATGTGAGCTGCAGGGCTGCTGCCAAGGGATGCCCTGCGGCATCTCCCTGCTCTCCTGGAGGACACAACTGGTGGGATCAGATCCCAGTGACACCAGGGGAGCAACAGCTCTGCTGCCTTCTCCGTAGGTGCTGGGACAACCGTGGTCTGACCTGAAAGGTGGTCAGCAAAAGGGTATTTCTGTAGCTATGATATCTGTGGACAACCGTGGTCATGTATTTAAGCAACCAAACTTCACCTGAAGGAATGTTCATCTGATATGGTGATGATGTGTCAATCTGGTGTCAATCAGGTGTCAATCTGATATGAGCAAAGACAGCATAACCATTAAGGAGTATATGATTAGGGACAGAAAAGTCCCAATAAATCTGTTATAGTGTGGTTGTGCCTTGAAACATGCATATGCTTTGAGGGGGCAGGTTCATGTGTGTGAGCTGAAGGGCCAACAACCAAGCACATGCACAGTAATGAGATGACTTGGCTCAAGGCCTGCCAAGGATAGCTCTTGTTTTGAAGCAATTCATCCAACATGGCAATTTTTCAGTAAGGAAGAGAAAGGTCATCTGAGAGTATTCTTTTCTCCAGGGAACAGCTCTTTGCATTTCTATTTTAATCTCTCTGAGGAAAGATCACCTCCTAAAAAAAAGGGGAGGGAGCAGGCAAATAAGAACATGGGGGCGAATACATGTGAGAAAGGGAAGGAGTCCAGGGACAGTGATGTCTCAGACTGGCTGTTGCAATGATTTCCTTTCAGAAAATAGTTTTAAAAATAAGAAAAAAGAAGAGGAAAAAAAGGAAAAAGTACTTACTACTGAAAACCACAAGGGAAAATAGTTTTACTGCAGAAAAACAAACAAGCAAAAAACCCAAACAACTAGCTGTCAAGCCTCCTCCCTCACCCCTGTATGCCCTGGCTCTGCCCATGGGACCAGCTTCAGGCACTGGGACAGCACGAGCTGAAGGGAGAGTCTTCCTATCTGATCCAGGCTCTAGCTTGCCAAGGTGGTAGCTCCAGCTGCTGGGCTCCTGACATCAGATCTAACACAACCTGGCCATGCAATGCAAAAGGCTGATGAGTAGAAACTTGCTCGGTTGCTTCAAAATCACTTATGAATTTTTGACACAACAATTCAGAATTGCCAAGATTTAGGCTTAGGCTTCTCCTTGGGATCAAATACTGCCTGCCCTCCCGAAGACACCCCTTCACACATGACTGTATGAATGTCATACAGTGTTCTGGCTAATTTGACTGATATATTTCCATGCCTGATCCAGATCAGATTTATGCTGTTAAGCAATGCAGAAGTGAACTAGTTGGATAACTGATCAGATCCTCACCATCTCATATATATTGCCAAATATATCTGTGGCTAGACAGGCAGATATTAAACATATAAAGTGTATCATGGGTGTATCTGGAGCGCATATGCCTCAAGTGGCATCACAGCTTAGCTAAGCCAATGGTCCTGTGCAACCATGGTGAGAAACTCCTTTGACTAATGGTATAGCTCAGAAGGAGTCATATGGCACCGTGTCCTCAATAACAGCACTTGTCTGCTACGTGGCTGTCTCCTAATCTAGCTCGGATCTCTTGTGTAATCTGAGAGCAGTATTCTATTTCCAGCAGGTGAAGACCAAGGTAAATAACCCTAAATAGAAAACAAACTCGTTATGGAGAGAACGTATATTAGATTTCATAATTCACCTTGGGACTCATTCACCTAAGGCTGCCCCAGACTATTAGAGTCAATGGCTATTTTTAACCCACATTTCAGGCAGCTAAGTGTGCAAGCCCATACTAGTCACGTACTATCAAGCATCTTTAAAAATAAATATTGTTAAAAATAAAAGTTTTTTTTTTTGGTGGCCTTTCCAAACTTTCCATGGCACAGGGATGCCAAGGAAGCACGGGTTTTCCCGCTGCAGCGGGCAAGGTGGCCTGGTATTTTGCTTGGGAGCAGGTATTCTGTATCCGGCTCCTGATGACATCTCCCCTCTCCGTTGTTTGCGCTGGCTCCTTGCCTAGCAGCAGCACAAGCCTCCCGGAGGTGGAGGGACATTTCAGGTCTACTGTGAAGGAAATCTGGGACCTTTTAGAGTGAAAGGAGCCACAGAAATGCAAGATCCCTTTGCCAATGTTGTTATTAGAGCTGGGCAAACTCGTTGTATTTGCTTTCCTCCCTCCTGAAGAGCCAGAGGGTTCAAAAGTTCATCTGGGTGAAGGTGGGCAAGCAGAGGAAGGGAGCGGAAGGGCAGATGATCTCACTGAGGGGAGGCTGAGCATGAAGAGGAGGACTGGGAGGGAAACAAATCTTCCTACAAAAATGGGCCTGCCACCAAATTTTTCGTTGCTAAAGTCCGGAGAGCCTCCCCAGGACAGTATGGAGCTCAGGGCAGAGAGGAGGGCAGCAGAGCATAAGCAGAAGAGAGTAAGAAAAAAGGTCTCAAGACAGACTCCCTGCTCTTCCACCTAGGCTCTCTGCCTCTCAAAAGGCCCTCAGCTGATCCCTTGGCTCTTCGGAGGGTGTTTGCTTACACATTGCCACCTAATTGGAGTTAATCTGCTTCATGTTTGGGTTAATCTGCTGGTTCAGAGCAAAATGGTCTTTTTCCCTCCTTCCCTTTGTAGGTTCTGGAGTCAGGGGAGAGGATGGCAGTTCTGAGAGAAAAGTACTTTATCCTTTGAGGAATGATGCTTGGGCAGCAGGTTCCTTTGTCCTTTCTAATTAATGGGTCTCCTGAACATTGGAAGAGAACAAAAAGATCCCAAACTTCATCTAGAGCCTGAGGAAACTTCTCTGTAGGGATCTGCTGAGACTCCTACCTCCTGGTGGGCATCACTAGCCTGCTGGGCTGGTCCTGGCTGGCCTCTCATCCAACCTTTGTCCTTCTGCCCCAGAGCCGACCCTCTGCAAAGCAGAAGTGCAGGCCAGGCGTACACAGCTACTGTCACTCCATCCTCTCTGAACTTTTCCTTTGCCATCTGGAAGCCATTCTGCATCCATCTCCTCTGTGACTATCGCTATTTCAGTTCCCTAGCCTGGCTGAGAGGGAGTGAATCATGGACACTTCATATGAGTCTTTCCTGTTGCTTTAAACTGAAGGTGAAATTGTTACCACCAGGAGGGCATCTTGCTGTCTGGGAGTGGAAAAAAAGCGTCAGGAGGATGAGCTCAGCCATGTGACAAGAGCTCATTGCAGTAGAGAGGAGCCACCACGAATGCCACCTCTCCCATCAGACCTGAGCTATAAGGGCTTTTCCCCGAGGATGTCACCAAGGAAGATCACGGCTCTGTGGGAAATGTGGAGGGCAGACAGTAAGGACCCAGTGACCCCAAGGCCTGCCAAGCAGGTGTTTGCTCTAACACCTCTTTGCTTGCAAGGCTTGGGAAGGTCTTACGCAAGACAGGTTTCCAAACTGCCCGCTAGAAAAGACCTCATCCCTTTAGCAAAACACCCCAGCGCTCATCCGGCAGGCCTCTCTGAAGCAACAACACACTAGGCTCCCAGTTCCTGGGAGCGGGACACAAAAGGAAGCCCCGGAGCCAGGAAAGTGTGTGGCAAGGGCCAGCACAGAACTTCAGTTGACTCCCAAGGCCGCCCGCATGAGCTCCCCCTGGCAAGGCGATGAAACCACAGGCAAAACAACGTTGGCAGCGCAGCCATGCTGAGCCGGCTGCCGACAGACACTCAAGGTCTTGTGTTGTTTAATCACGGCAGACACAACCTTCCTGTTCTTCGCTGCTGTCCTTGTGCCAGGCCGCCTTGGTCCTCTTGCTTCCTCCGAGCTGGAATCTGCTCGGCGGCCATCTCGTTTTGGATGGGGACAAGAAGCAGGCGGGCTGCGAGGCCGGAGGCAGCTCCCGCTGGCACAGGAGAGCACGCGGCTGCTGCGCGCAGGCCTTGTCTCTGTGGACAACTCTGAGGATGGTGCTGAGTCCCTCCATAAGGGACAACTGAGTCAAAGCCTCGTCTCTGTGCTGCTGGCACGTGCCTGCAGCTCTGCCTGGCCCTGTCCTCTCCAGAGCAGCCTCAAGGTGATGAAACAAGAGCCCCTACAAGGGCTGACCTGAACTTGTGGCCCCTGTGGGCTGGCTACAGGGAAATGGTGATTGGGCATGGGAGCAAAGCCAGCACACTGTTCTTCAAGAGCACTGTTCCGGCTTCACACCAAAATGCCAAAGCCTAGAAATTCTTCATCCACGTTTTCAGCTCTAACTGTAGCAAGACATCACCATCACCCTCTTTATTTCATGTAGACTCTGCGCTGAGGCCTGCACCTTGCACATTCATGAAGCTCGCCTTGGAAAAGAAAATTGTGAGGAAGAGGCAAGTCCTCCCATGTCTTTCGCCAGACCCTGGCTGCTTTCAGCTGCAGCTCTGCTCAGTGGACCAAGGCCTGGACTAGCTTCAGCTTTACTTGGTAGTGGCTGCCCGGTCCCAAGCAAGTCCCAAGCTCACTCTACAAATGCAGGTAGAACACACCTGCAATAGAACCTTTCAACACACAGAGTTTGGAAAATTCTGCTGAAATAAATCTGCTTTGAAGTAGTCTTCTAGGCTTTGTACCACGAAGGGAGGGCAGACGGAAGGGACTTGTCTTGCCTCGTTCATGTATCTTGCTGACTTCCCAGGACTGGGTTCCCAAAGTGGCATAAGGAGCGTGTTTAGCCCATTCATTATAGAAATCTGTAACTTTTATTAGCCCAAACCCCATTTGACCTCTTAATTATCGTATGTCGCTCAGCTGGTAAACATTGACAAACACATAGAGCCAATAAAAAATACCTTGTGTTTCCTCCATCCCTTTCCCAACTGCCAGAGCCTCATTTGCCACAGCTACAGCATCCTCAGTGTCTTCCTGGCCATGTATGATAAATACTCAGCAGTTCACGGGTGGATAAAGCTTTCCTTTGACATTAGTCATTTGGTTATTCTAGATGCAGCCTCACAGTACTTTTATATCACTGACAAACCACAGTGAAAAATCAATAGCACAAAATATAAGGGACACTCCTGAGCTGGCTGGTGTCCAGGTGAGATGCTACTCCTAGGCGGGGAGCATAGCTGGGAAGCATTCCTGCCGGGAATAGCTTGGGCCTGGCTGTGCTCAGCTGTTGCTGCAAGGGGGCCTTGGCTACCCCAGCACAAGCACAGTCGGTCACCGAAGCTCAGCACGCGGGTTCAGTGCTCACACTGGTGTCACAGACCTATGGTACCTCCAACCTCCTCCCAAATGTTCCAAGTCTCAGACCAACAGGGTCGTCAGCAGCCTGGTCAAATAAAAAACTGCTCAGCTTTGGGCAGGTAAGCTGGACTAGAGACCTTCACAGGTCCCTTCTCACCTAAATCGTCATGCGATTCTACAGAAAGGCCTTCAGTTAAGGCTGGTTAAAGCCAACATCAGGGTAAAGAAGAGACTCCTGGATATTTCTACAGCACGCTGATTTCACAACTTAATTGCAGCAGGAAGTCTTCTCAGACATTCAGAAGTTCAAAAGAGCGTCACTTCTGGGTACAGCAAGTGTAATTTCTTCTGCGTGGTTCTCATGCAGAACCCAGTAAAGTTCATCCCATTTCTTTCCTTCCCCCTTCTAACACAGCTCATCTTCCCCTCCCAGGCAGGATGATCTCCACCCCAGTTGCATTAAATCATCTTTTAACATGGGCAGACTCAAGACAAGTGGAGCACTTTATTTTTTTTAATTCCTCCAGCTAGGGGTTCCGCATTACAGAGTGTCCGAGACAGTTTACAGAGGTCCCACCCTCAACCTCTCACTACACCCTTCCCTGCCTCCAGGTTGTACTGCTAGAGCTGTTTGCAAGTCAAGAGATGTACAGGAGATCAGGAAAAGATCTTTGTACAGGAGATTAGGAAAATGACCTGGTTTTAAAATAATTCTTAAAAAAAAAATAGAAGGATGACAACAGTTTTAGCTGCAGATCCTTTCAGCATTCAGGTTTGAAGTGACCCTCTACAGAGGTAGGAGCATAGCAAAGAGCAAAGACAGGCAGTTCAAGGAGAGGACCAAGGGCCTGGAGTACCTTCAGTTTAACAGCACAAGCCCTCTGACGTGCTGGGTGCTCTTGTAATAAAGTTAAGTTTTACTTAAAAGTTTTCCTCAGTCAAGCGTACAAGTGAGCACTTGCCCGTGTGTTTTGATTAACTGTTTAAAACAAAAATCCAGACTAAATCCTTTGCCTTCAGCTCAAGGGCCCTGGCACCACACTCACCACAGCCAAGGACGTGGCTGATGGAGAGGCCTCACTGCAGCCCTCAGCCTCACTGCTCGGAGAGCGAGGGGCTTGAGAGATGTCAGGCCCCTGCCCCACTGTCCCTGCTGCTTCTTTATTCCCACCGCCTGCCCTGGCAGCATAGGGCACAGAGCTGAGATCAGACAATTCCAAGAACAAAGCAGAGGAAAGCAAGACAAGGGAAACTGTGGATAGTGGAAGAGGGAGTCAGTGCTCTGTCCTGCAACCTGCTGTCCAGCTGTGAGGCAAGGGCAGGACAGAGGCAGTACTCGGCTGAACAGGCTCTGAAAGAGGGGTGCATGCAAGGACATTTGCTAAGCAGAGGCTGGTGTTTCCTGAACAGCCACAAACGTTATAATTGCAGGACTTTAAGGAGGAGGTTTGGATCCAAGGGATGGTGCCAGCAAAGGGGCTGCAGCCTCTTAGAGCAGCCACAAGCTCTGATCTCCCTGGTGCTACGTTTGCATAGCAGAAGACTTTGCAGAAGGCAGTCAAGACACAGGGTTGGTTATAGAGGCTCTAGGCTTCCTGGACTTCGGGCTCTGCAACACACGTTGTTTGTCCTGCAAAGCAGGAGGCACAAAGCCCTTTTAGAACTGCATGCTCTGCTGTCTGTAGGTCAAGCAGCTCTGCCTCTCTCTGCTGGAGATAGGAAGCCAAGTACTAACCTGTGTGGTCATTCTCATGCCTTGATGACAGTTTGGCCTTCTACTTGGCTTCCCCACAGCCCTGAACAGAGTTTTGCCTTGAGAAAACATCTGCCTAAGACTGTGTGGGGGCATCCTCTTACAATCCATCTTTATTTGTAAAAATCCACATAAAAAATCTTCGGATTCTTTCCTTTTACAAAAACAAAAAGGCACATAAAAACTACTCAAATCTCTCGACCCCATGGACTGATGGGCACACACTCCCTCCCCCTCCCCCTTGCTTTCTCCTCCAGTCCATGCGTCTTCATTCAGGTTTCCTTCAAGGCTCAGCTCATTCCTGCCCAGGCACAAGTCTGCGCTCGCAAAGATGAAGTAGGCACACAGGGGAGACGGTGGAGAGGTGGCGGTGGGCTGTGCGTGGAATGTTTTACACTTGCTTTTTAGTAGTAAGTCTCTTTTTCCACCCAACCTAAAGGAGAAGCAAAAAGAGCAAGATTAGTCTTACAAGACTGCCTGGGTGTGAAGGTCACGAGTGCTCCTTTTAGGCTCTGACATTAGCATGTATGTTAAGTGCCAAGTTAAGCGCCTGGTTGCGTAATGGAAAATCTTGCCTAACTGTTGATGCTCCACAGCTTTCAGGCCCTGTTCTGGCTTTCTTGAACTACCCAAGCACTAAGCCAGCTTTTCTACCTAGTTTAGCGTATTGGTGCTTTCGCATGCTGGAGGAGAAGGCAGGAAGGTGACAGAGGATGTCCTGAATTGGAACCACCTCCAATGCTGGGGCCACACTAGCAAGTCTCTGGGGAGGGAAGAGGACTGTCCTGCAGCTCACTGCATTCCCAGCCAGCTCCACCGGGCAAGGAAAAAGCACACACACACACACACACACACAAAAATCTAGCACAAGACTAAGTGTGCTGAACATTTTCCAACATCTGCTTCACATGTCAGATGAAGAGCAGGCATGACAGTCAGCACAGTTAGCAGCATTGCTCCTTTTCCAACTTTAATCCTGCCTGCTTTTAATTATATTCACTGCAGCAAAGCCAGCAGGATTCCTGAAGCAACAGCACTTAACCCTACAGCTGCTCTCCAAAATCCCGCTCAGAGACTGAACAAGGACAAGGCAAGGAGACATCCTATGTTGCTGCCCAGTGGGCAGCAGCACTGTGAGGTCTTGGGCTTGGTCAGAGTTTCTAGAGACCACGACCACGGGAAGGACCAGGGAAGGAAAGAGGCAGAATTTAAGCACGTTCTTACCGCCAGGGTTGCGCCTGATGATCAGCTTTCTGATTTCATCGTACAGGAATATGAGGAGGGAGTAGGGGAAGGCACAGAACCACCAGGTCGGCCTGTTGGAGAGAGAGGACTCAGTGAGAACAGAGGCAGAGCCTTACAGAACCCCCTCTGCCTCACAGAGCTTGCTCCATGGCAGAGCGTGCAGATCTTGGAAGCCAAGCTAGTCCCAGCTTGCCTGGGGCCAACTCCCACAAGCCTGTGGCTCTGCCAAGAATCTTGTGAGCCTGCAATTACCACCAGTTTTCTTTCTGTAATCAGTTCATCCGCTCTCAGATTATAATCCCAGCAACAGGTATGTTGTAGCACCTTGGACCAGCTCAGCGCCTGCAGCTCCCCGCTATGATTCTAGCACCGTTTCCTCTAAGCACACGTGATCCTTGTGCCCACAGCGCTGGATCGCGCTCGCTTCCTCTCGTGACTTACACGTGCTAACATATAGGCACTGCAGGCATTGGGTGGCTGCCAGGGTTCTTGCTGGAGAACACTCACTCACTCCTGAACGCAGTCACAGATGTGCTAGCACGTTTTGCCGTGAGAATTTTGTGGACCTTAAGCCGTTAAAAATTTGCTCAAGGCGAAACATGCTGCCATGAAACGTTGCACCACTGCTGGTGGTGCTCAATGCTCCCAACTGCTGGGAAAGTTCCCATGCGCCCCATGTCGTTCGAAGAGATGCAGCATCTTTCCAAAACACTCTACAGCCCATGCTAGTAATTTGGGGAGAAGAGCCACAAGATATTTTCAGCACTTCTCTAGACAAACTGTCTATATTTTAGAGCATTTTAATTGTTTCCATTATAGTCCCATAAAAGGGACTCAAAAATCCCCCACAAGCACAAGAGCAGCTGCAAAGCACAGCTGAGGTGATGCTGCTCAGGTTTAGTGGGGACACTGAACTCTCTGCAAGCATTTACAGGCAGCAAAGAAAAGCAGATCCATGACATGCCAGAATACAGTAAGCTCAGTCATTTCCTCTAGCTTGAGATCTTCTAGGTTAAGCCTAAGTTATCTACCTTTACCTGCCTCCCCGCCCAAGCACTGCCATATGGTTCTGCTATACGAAAATACAACAACTTACTTGAGGGGATACATCCTTAGAGCAACGTCCATTCCAGGACAGTAGGAGAGGAAGGCAGCTAGAGCAGTCTCCTCAAAGAGACCAAATATTAAAATCTTGTTCCTAGGAGGAGAAAGAGGAAAGCAGTCAGGGACAGAGCGTTTCCATGGATGATTTCTCCTACAAACAACCTAGCCACCCTACAGCAGTGACTGGAGGCAGACATTCCCACCCAGCCCAGCAGTACACCTGGCTGAGGCTATCAGCCCAACTAGGGGCACAGTGTCGAAGGCAGCCTGTGTCTCTGGAGAGGCAGATAGGGCAGTTAGCCACCAGGCCAGGTAGCCGCTAGCTGCTTCACAAGTTTAGGAGGTTGAGAGATCTCTGGAGACCTCAGCTCTCTGCTTGCTGCACAAAGCTGCTGTGCTGGAGTACCTCCCAGGCACAGGCATTTGAGGTGGGCTAGTCCCATGGACCCCACGGGATCAGCCCTTGGGTTTGTCCCAGTCTGACAGACTGCAGTAAATACTATGAAAGAGACACCTAGTCCTTTACCACTAACAAGGAACTGCAGAGGGGTTAAGAACTGCAATGCCACGAGTTGTGGAAACCACAGGGCCCCTGTATCTCAACTCTCCAAGGACAAGGGCCCCAACCCTCCAAGGACAGCCTTACTTACTTCATCCCCTGCTGGAAGACGGAGTTCCTGCGGGTCTTACAAATGATCAAGTCTGCCCACTGCACAACCACAATGCTGACAAAGAAGGCTGTGTGGCAAGTGAATTCCACAATCTTCCTCTGCTCGTAGGTCTAAGAAGCAGACAAATTGAAGAGTGTTAGCTCTGATGGATTGCCTTCCCTCTCTTGTGCTCACATGAAGCCCAACAGACAGGTCAGCACTGGCTGGCGAGCTCTGCCTTGAAACCTACCCATTGCTGCCCATAGCTGTCTTCCACATCGTTAATCCATCGGTCGTCCCACTGAACTCTGATCCCTAGCAAGCCAGACGGCCAGAATCCATTCTCTGCCATAATTACAAAGTAGGTGAAGAAACCTCCAAGGGCCTGGATCATACCTGATGAGATGAGAAAGTGGGAATAAAATGGATAAAGCTACTGCACAAAGTAGTCATAAGAGACAAGCAGTTTGTTGGAAACTCCAACCACAGCAGAAGTTTCTCCCCGGGGGACTCTGTCCCCCAAGAAGCACTGTAGAAATAGTCCACATGAAGATCAAGCCCAACTGCAGACCTTTTGCTCAGCAGCTCCTGCTCCTAACTTTATACAGAGTTACCTATGTTCTGCCCTGCACCATGAAATCATGGTACTCAAGGACACCAGATAAAACTCCCTTTGTATTCTTATTAAGCCTCACCCGCCCCCACTCCTTGCAAAACACAGTCAAGAAGGTTCCTAAGGTCTGCTGCAATTAAGCATGAGCTCCCATCCTGTGAACTGGCCACGTCTTTGTAGCTGCCTTTAATCAAGGCTCCGAAGACTGTGTGTTTAGGGACATGCTAGAGAGAATCCTTTACTTCTAATTAAACTAACAAGAGGATCTATGTTCTTGCTAAACAAGTCGGAACCAGAGGAGAGCTGGTTGTCAGCCAGCTCTTTACAGCACTAAGCAATTAAACAAAATTACTGTGCAAGTGATTCAGTGCCTCAAGCTGCACATGCTACTGTTATGTGCCACGGGGGCAGAACCAAGGCAAGTTCCATAGTCCAAGGTTCTGCTCTACACATCCTGAGCCTCAGCCCAAGCAAAAAATAAGCAGAGCAGTCACTGACCAAGGATGATGCACAAGCCCCACCACCACCAAATTCATATCAGGACCAGGGTCGAGGGAGTATCTTACCAATCTGCCCATAGGCCATGCTGATCAGCCTTTCATTCACCAGCTTGTCCGTTTTGGGGTTCCTGGGCTGCCTCTTCATGATGTCACTCTCTGCTTGCTCATACGCCAGGGAGATAGCAGGAACCTGTGGAGGTGGCAGGACAGCTGCTAGAACAGTTGCTATGCTCCATCCCATGCTGACTGCCCTAGCTCTCGTTTTCAGCCTGAACTGTTCAAAAGCCCCAGCTGTAGGACTCGGAAGACCCCACTCTCTTCCCCAGCTTCTCCTCAGACAGGACCAAAGCATCCTCTGACTTGGAGAGCCAAGAGACCATGAAGCAATTGCTGATTTCAAGTCAGAACACTAGAACATTAAAGCATATTCCTTCCCCCTTTCTCTTCAAGGGGGACTCAGAACATTTATTGCGGGATGGGAAGACTCACCATGTCAGTGCCCAAGTCAATGCAGAGGATAGTGACCGTTCCCAGGGGAAGGGGTATGTTTGCAATAATGAAGATCAGGAAAGGTGTGATTTCAGGAATGTTACTGGTCAAGGTGTAAGCAATGGACTTCTTCAGGTTATCAAAGATCAGACGACCTGGGACAAGGAAAAAGGGAATACAATTCTTGCTTATGAGCAGAAGGCAGCCAAGTAGCTCATAGGTAGCTGTTCCATCCTAGCTCCTAGGTAACTTGTTCCATCGTTACCAGTTCAAAGGAACGATGCAGGTCCCATAGAAATGCAAAAAAATTCAAAGAGAGCAGAAAGATGTTCCCCTTCCACCCCTGAAGACGTTTGTCATGGTGACAAACAAATGAAAGAAAGGCTTCTGACACCTCTACATGAGAAGGAATCAGTTAGGAGAATTGCTGAAGCACGTTCACACATTTCTGGACACCATTGCTCTCAAGTTAAACTCACCTTCTTCAACCCCAGTGACGATGGAGGCAAAGTTATCATCCAGCAGAATCATGTCAGCTGCCTGCTTGGAGACATCTGAGCCAGCAATACCCATAGCAACACCAATGTCTGCCTTCTTCAGGGCTGGGGAATCATTTACACCATCACCCGTGACTGCTACAATTGCACCCTAGTCACAAAAAGAGAGGTAGGAAAGACTGAAAAACATGTGCAAGGTGTTTTGGATACAAGTTTCTTCTGTCTTCCAGGAGAGGACGCAAATATCTACTTCATTTTGCATCAGATACATAATTTTCTCTCTGAAGGCTGGAAATGGGTGCAGGAAGGACAATCAGGCTCATCAGAGAATAATGCTGCTCTTTCCAAAAGAGATTTTGAATGATTTATGGCATTGCTGCATCCTTTTCTTCTCTAAGCATCTCCAGAGCATTTAGACACTAAGTGCATTAGCTTTTTGCAGGAAGTGTTGCAGAAAGCACTGCTGCAGCACACCATTCTGTACTGCAGACATAAATAACATTAGCTGTTATAAAACACTGGAGTAAAGAGAGGTTGTGGAGTCTCCTTCCTTGGAGAGCTTCCAAACCTGCCCGGATGCCACCCTGTGCTCCATGTGTCCCCACTGGAGCAGGGGCATTGGACTAGATGATCTCTAGAGGTCCCTTCCAACCTCAACTATCCTGTGAGAGCAGCCAGAACTAACTCAGCAAGATACAGCCATGGCTGCTGACAAAGGCCAAAGTCTAGTCTAGCCTTTAATCTTAGGACACCAAGAAGGCTAAACTCTACCTTTTAAGAAGACAAGACTGGTTGGTAGTTTACATGCAAGTCAAAGGACTTCTCTAATGCAAAACCTTGGGCTCTCTTCCTCTTTTACCTGTCGCTGGCAGCCTTCCACAATTATAAGCTTCTGCTGAGGAGATGTCCTGGCAAAGACAATTTCTGTATGATGGGTCAAGATGTCATCCAGTTGCTCGCTAGTCATGTCTTTCAGATCTGAGCCATGAATTACACAGGCCTTGGCATCCCTGCAATCGAGACAAGGTGAAGTCCAGTTCATTTCTAGCATTTTAGGTGCATTTGCCCCTATTCATCTATAAAATCTCCAGTACTGTAATGGAGAGAACTAGCTCCTGGCTGCACTTGACCAAATACCAGTCCAGGCAGCCCCTGCACAGAGGTTTGATGTTCCCAGTTTAAAACAGATAACCAACACAGGGAAGAAGGCAACATGACAGTGCTGAGCAACAGACAAAAGCCCATGAGCAGCCCAATTGTTTCTATGGTCATCAGGGCAAAGCCTGTTTCACATCTCTTGCTCTCCCTGCAAGAATGGAACATCTGATTCAAATAAGAAGCTGTCAGCATCAGAGGAGACGCTGTGGTCTTCTGCAGGCAATCCTTTTTGCAACCAGCTGTTCATCCACACTTGGCTCTCCCCAGAGAGCTCTTGCTGTGTCAGTTCAGTCTCTGTTTTATGCATTTGAGCAACAAAAGCACACGACATTTCTATTTAGTTTGGTACCCTGCATGCTATGGCCAAATACCACCTTTCTAACACGACATGCCATCCCTTGTAGGTCCAGTATGTTAATCCTGCAGCTGGTGACATCACACAGTTTAGACAGGGAAATGCCTTCCCCACCCTTACAACCAGCTGCTAGAATGCTCAGTCACAGAGCTCAGTGATCCTCAGCCCACATTAGTAGGTTATAAAATTACCCTCCATAAAAAGAGGAATTCAGCCACAATATTTGTCTTCCCCAAGCAAGTCAGTCCACAGGGTGTCTCTATCCACAGTTCATAAGCTCCATGGCTCCCCTCCAGCCCAAACAGAGGCTGGGTCAAGCTAAGCAATGCAGACAGCCCTGCTTATGCCAAACCACATTTGCTTAGGACGTCTCAGTTCTACACGAGGCTATCAGGCACCCATTAACCCCTAGGAGGAAAGGAAATCCCATCTTCACCTTAAACATCTCAAGATCCAGCCCTAGGATCTGCTCTACTTGTCGACCTGCAAAAAGACCCCGAACAGAGTTTGATAGCAGATCACTCTGCTTTGAGGGATCAAGTCTGCAAGCAGTATTTGGCTCCTTTCTCTTAACAGCCTAAAACAGTTAACCCGAGCTGACCCCTTTTTGGCCCATTCAGTTTGCATTGTGACCAACAAACTAGTCATTTTCTTTGTGTAAGAATTTTCCCATGAACCTATAAGCAGTTCTTAGTAAATAAACTTGACTAAATATATGTTTGGGGGCCAAACGAGACTTAGCCTCTATTTAAAGACCCAAATTCACAAGAGTTTGTGGTTTCAGACTCTGGAACAGCACTGCTTCAACTGTCCCCAGACAGCCATCTCCCTCCCCCATGCCTTTTTTCTTTTAAGCTACTCTTTCCTGCCCTCCACACTGGGCCAATAAGTAGAGCTTACTAGTGACATAAGCCAGTGGGGAAAACGCTCAGCTTGGCAGGGGGGTGTTGTTCCCTTGTCCTAATGTGGGGTCAGAGAGCTGTGGAACAGCAAAAGCAAAGAAAGTGCTCAGCTTTTCTGCGAGGGCCTTATCCCCAACTATTCCCCCTGGGCAAGAGACTGGTATTTACAAACAGGTTCAAGACAGCTTGGCATGTTCTTCACATAGCACATGAGACAAAGAAGAGCCACAATGTGCTGAGCTAGGCAGATGCTGAGCTAGGCAGCTAGGCTTTTCATGCCTGGTGAGAGATGCTGCAAGGTTTATTGTCCTGCTAAGTTATCTTCTGTGCTACTGGCAATGGGACCTCCTTCCCCACAGCTCAGTACCTGGGGTTGACCTGGCTCACGGGAATGTTGAGCCGAGCAGCGATATCTTCCACGGTCTCGTTGCCTTCCGAGATGATGCCGACACCCTTGGCAATGGCTTTGGCCGTGATGGGATGGTCTCCAGTCACCATGATAACCTGAAATGCAAACGGGAGACTGCTGTGAAAGCCTTGCCTTTACCACAGAGCTGCACTGCTCCGGAGATTAGACAAAGAGCTGGCAAAGAGCTAGCCTGAGGTACAGACAAGATAACCTGCTGCCAGCTTGCAAGAGCCTAAGGTGAGTCGAAGATCAAATTCATTAGTCTTAAGCCAACAGATTTCCAGTTCTACTTCCAATCTGGGCTTTGCCCATTCCTGCTCAGTCAGTTGTAGGGGACACGTGAGCCAAATCAGATGCTCTGGGACAAAACCAAATTATCATTGCCCTGTTAGGGCTCTAAGTTTGGCAGCTGACTCATTTTTCTGTATGTAATACCATATCTGGAATTTAACTCAGGGGCAGTAAGCCCAAAGCATTTGTTAAACGCTGAAAAAAACTCCAGATTTATAGAAGAGTATCGGATCAATACTTCCCTTTGCTCATGTTTCAGCATTGTCCAGGAAATGTGAAGCCTGTATATGCACAGATTTTTAAATCTTTTAAAAGCACAGCTATTTTCAGCCCCTAAAGAAGCTACCTTGATTCCAGCACTTCTGCATTTGCCAACAGCATCGGGCACCGCAGCACGAGGAGGGTCTATCATAGACATCAACCCAACAAAGCAGAGCTTCTCTACAGGGAAGTTTACTTCATCTGCGTCAAACTGGAAGCCTTCTGGAAACTGATCGTCAGGGAGCAGCAGGTGACAGAAGCCTGTAACACATTTAAAGACCTTTTTACTCAATTCCAACACACTGAGAGGCAGAGATGGAGAGCAAGTGTTCAACTTGCTGCTGCTGCAAACAGCTTCCCAAGAGTAGCAGGGCAGCCCTTGGTGTTCAGCTTAGCCAGGGCTGTGAGATCAGAGTCATCCTCCTGCTCTGATAACTAATGGCTGTTGCCAGGTACCCAGCCACAACTTGGTTCACATGCAGTGGAGCAAATTTAATATGACGTGAGCCCGTGGAAAGGGAAGGACCCAAAAGCTTCATTGTGATTGAGGCAACCCACTTGCTGCCTAAGAAAGGACCCCGCAGGCTGCCTTTTAGACAAAAAGCGAAAGGCAGGACTGTTCCTATGGGAATTGTTGAGGTGACCTTGACTCTGCACCATGGTTACACTGTGGAAACAGGTCACAACCCTACATTTAATCTGCAGGACTCTGCACAGAAGTATGAGGGACAGATCTTTTGTGATTTACTACGACTGCTTTTCCTCACCTAATACTCTCTCTCCAAGGCCTCCCAACTCAAGGTAGGCGTTCTGAAAAGCATCTTTTGTTTCCTCGTCCAGTGGTTGCTCTTTGCCATGAATGAGAATGGTGCTGCAGCGATCCAAGATCCTCTCCGGGGCTCCTTTCATCACCAGCAAGTAACGGGATTCTGATGGATTTGCATTCTTGTGGATAGACAGCTAGGGGAGAAGAAATCCAACAGTTTTCTAGACATGTGCAGCAGAGTATGTGAATAAACACCCAAAGTACATGAATAAATCACATTAGCACTGTGTGTGTGTGTGACTACAGTAGCTGAGAGCAGTTTGCAGCATTCTGCTCTAGTTCTCACATTCACCAGCACTATGAAGACTCCTGCAGTCAGGGAGTTACTGAATATTCTTTAACACTATATTCTAACTTCAAGTGTGGCTGGGGCTTTCCTTTATCCATCTTCTGCCTTTAAGATCACTCTTCTGCCAGCAGATTGCCAGATTTGAGCTCTTCTGTTCTCCCTGCAGCCTGACTGCACAGGCAGAAAACACGACCAGTCTTCCTCGAGCTGATACTTCTGATACTTCAGTGTCAAGAGAGCTCTGAAAGCACTTATGCACTGTCAATGAGCATGACCTGTTACTTAAACTCATAGTCTTGGGGACTTTACTACAGGTACTGCTGGCTAGATAAGGTTTTGCAGTCAAAACAAGTTTTAGTGACGCTGCATGTGGATTCACAATAAAAGCTTCAAGTGATGGCTCTTCTTCAAGAGGGCTCTCACTTACCTGGTACTTGTTGGTGGAGTTAAATGGTATTTCCACCACTTTGGGGTACCTTTCTCTCATCTCTTTGACAGAACCACAGCACAGTTCAATGCATTTGAGAAGTGCTGACTCAGAAGCATCTCCTGCCACGGCCCTCTGAGGAATAATAAGAGGAATGAACTAGAGCACATAGCAGTGGACTCACCACAAGAACAGACATTTTGAAAGAGTGTATCATTCATATATATTATATTCACATCTGCCCAAATCCAGCTTCAAAATAACAAAAGGGCAACAGAGAGAAGCAGCAAAAGGTAAATAATTCTGCTATCTAACACTGACAACAAACGCTGCATTTCAGAAAGCCAGGCCTTCCAGTCTGAAAGAACTATAGTCTTCCAATGCCAAGGCAACACCCTTATTAAAGGGCAGAGAAAGCCAGATAAATAGGTACAGTCAGAAAATGAGGCTAGAAGGGAAGTTTGGGAAGAACTAGGATAGGAGATTTCTTAACACCTGCTGTTCTTTGAGGCAAGGGACATCTTTAAGTGCTCTTCCACCTCAAGACAAATCCAACTTAGAAAGCATCCAGCAGGAAAGTTTTAACCTGCCTTCTCCAAAGCAAGGTTAACACTGGCAGAGACAGTAGGGGAGAGTTCCCAGCCTTGGAAATGTGAATGTTTTTAATGTCCTGCCCAAGTTTCTTCTGCTGCAACCCACTGCTCCTCATCGTTCTGTCCCCTTTGCTGAGTAGATGATTTTTTTTTTTGCTCTTGGTACTAGTTTCAGCCCTGACTAGGTCACAGTTCAGGTGCTGGAACCTGGACTGATCCTACAGAATTTGCACCAGTGCTGAACCAGAGAAAGCTTTAAAGGTTAAGATTTGCCAGTGAGAACAGAATGGCTAAAGACAAACAACCCCACAACCTGCTGCTCCCACACCTCTAGTATTCAATCCTCTCAGCTCCCAAAACTGGGTGTTGCTGCTTTTAAACATATAAACAACAAAAGGTTAATTCTTGGAAGGGGCAGGCAGTGGAAACTACTTGGGAAAGCTTTAATCCCACTACCTCCATCTCTCAAATATCCTGCTTGCCAAACAGATTGTAGGCAGTAGCAGAGAACAGGGAGCTTGCTGTGGGAGATGCCCTCCCTGTCCCATCTACTCTGCCCATAGCATGTGGTCTATTGAAGTGCATGGAAGACCAACAGCAGCAAACGCCTGTCCACTCCACAGTTGCTCCTGACACATGGTGTTCAGCCTCACTATTACATGGAAGACGAAGAAGGAATATGGCAAGTGCTTCCCAACTCACCTTGAGAATAGGCACGTTGTCCTGGTTGGCTTGAAACACGGCACGGTTGCAAAGACCTGCAATTCTGGACAAGGCAGACCAAGTGGCTGAACTCTTGTCAAAGGAAGCACCTGAAAGCAGGGGAAGAGTGTCAAGAAAACACGCTTAATGGTGAGAAGTCTTCTTTAGCTTACAGGAAAAGGAAACTCACTTAGAGCCTGTTAGCCCACTATTTTTTCCCCTCCCTGCTACTTTCCAGTTGATTCTTCTGCAGAGTTTTAGGATAAAGTAGCTGCAGAGAAAGAAGATACCTCTGCTTTCAAAATTCCAGATAACAGCTGCATCCAGGAGCAGCAGAAGCCAGGCTGACAGCAAAAAGCAGCAGCAAGTAAATCTGGACAAATAACATCACTTCAAAGGAAGCAACTCCCAAAGGAATAATGCTTAAATACAGAGAGACTCAACTCTACCCATGTTGGCTCTTATGCTGCCTTCAAAGGGACATGAATTGGGAAGAAAGATAACTGATAAACTAATATACTTTCCATGAAGGAAAAGCCACAGGTTTACCTCTGCTGCAGCCAAGAAGAATATTAGCAAACCAAATCTGAGGGCTTCCATATAATACTTCATAATTTTAGCTTCTTTTTTTTTTCTAAGACCATTAGTCCAAAGCACCAATTAAGAACAAAGCAGCTCTCAAAAAAGGTTCCTAAAAGCATGATGCTTTGAGGCACAGGGAGGAATTAGGAAAAAAAAACCCATTACATTAATAACATGGTGCAAGTACAATGTTTCGTAAGGTAGATGACAGATCTAGAGAAATCTTCAATTTGGCCCACTAAGCTTTATTCTGAAGAGATAAGCACCCCGTGCTCAGCAGAATAGTGTGCTGAGATATGGCATTCTCACCAATATCTGGAAGAAACTTCCTGTTAAGTCTTACAGTGGTTTCATTGATTGCTACCACTCCGAACGCAGCCAGGACATTCCGGGAAAATCCCTGTCCTCAAGGGCAGCCAACTGTTTCAACAGGCAGATTTCAGCATATGCCCAGTAGTTATTATCAGGATCAATACCTCTCCTTGCACTTTCAAGGCTGCGTGTATGACTTAAGGATGGGCAAATCCATTTGGTATATTTTAGCAAAAAGAATCAGGTGTTCAAGAAGGGGACAGCGAGTATTTTTACCTACAGGACAAATTAAAGGGGCAGGCCACTCCCAAATCCCAAATTCCAATGGAGAAATTTGAAACAAGAGCAGTCTATGTGGCATTATCAGGATGGTTTCACCAATTAATGTAAAAAAATTTCTACGGGTCATGCTAAGTGTTTTAATACTAGTTTTAGATCGTGTTACAAATCCTTGCACTGCAAACGAGACTTGGCCTGGAGAGCTACAGACAGAGGAGTTCTCAGAAGCACAGGTGTACTGGAAGGCCCATAATAATCCCTTTATAATGAGATGCCTCAAGGGCAAAGATATAGTCTTACCACTCTGGTTCTCTGTAGTATCAGCCTCGTGAATTTGATTGTCAAACCACATGTGTGCAACTGTCATGCGGTTCTGCGTCAGGGTGCCTGTTTTGTCAGAGCAGATGGTTGACGTGGAGCCCAGGGTTTCCACGGCTTCCAGGTTCTTCACCAAGCAGTTCTTACGAGCCATGCGCTTGGCTGTCAGTGTCAGGCACACCTGGAGGCAAGGGAGAAGGCAGTGGGTTAGGTATCCTTGTGCACCAATGCACTGCTACCCGGCTCACTGCAGACATGGAATGATAAAACTTGTGTATCCTACAGATTCCTTAACTTCTCCACACTCACCCTCTCATTGCAAGATAAGCAGCAACATTCTGGTCCATCTGCTAGATTTAGACACTCTGTTTCTCCACAAAACCTCCCAAGTGCTGGACACTTTCACAGGTGATGCATCATGGGGGTGATCCTTGCAGAAGAGACCCATTTCTCATTGGAGTGAGGTCGGTTTTTCTGCCCCAGAGCTAAGTGGCTTTTAGCTCCAAGGGACTCAACAAGGCCCAGTCTTCTGCTTCTCAGTGCATTAGGAAGGAAACACACCTTAGACTAACATTTTAGCTAGTGCTGCAGCTCTGTAATCCCAGACTTTTAAAATAGGTGGAGACAGGCCACGTACAAAGAGGCCCCAAAAGAGCAAGTAAGCAGCTCCAGCACCACTTCAACTCTTCATTCCTCAGCTCAGTTGCTGCTCTGCACCCTAGAGCTTCATGATGTCTGTCCCTGTCCTCCACGTCCTTCTCTACAGTTGAGCAGGTCTATGCACTCCCACCACATCTCTGGGAAATTAAATCTGAAAGCTGGACTACAGTGAAACTCACTGGGGGCTCTATTAAGCCTTCTGTGTCTGCATGTGTGGAGAAAATACCTTTAACCAACTGTTTTTCTAATGAAGGGCCCATCCTTGCTGTGGAAAAAAAGGAAGGCATGCCCAGATCTCCCAGCCTTCCTCCTTTCAGCTCTTTGATGCCAAGCATTGGTGCAGATCCACAACTGAGGGACACACCTATATGAAACAGCTACAAAACCCGTCATCCACGTGGCCTTGCTATCTTATTGATCTGAGCAAGTTTACAAGACCTGGCCTTAGGCTTTCAGCACTGAGTGTAGGGTTTACTGCTGAGAACACACCAAGCACGGAGCTGTGTTTCTTGAAGAACCACACACAACACCCACGTGACCTTCTTTCCCAGCTTTGCTCACCGTGACGGTTGCGAGCAGTCCCTCGGGCACGTTGGCAACGATGATCCCGATGAGGAAGATCACAGCCTCCAGCCAAGTGTACTCAAGGATGAGGGAGAGGATGGAGAAGGTGATGCCCAGGAAGACAGCCACCCCCGTGATGATGTGGATAAAGTGCTCAATCTCCATGGCAATGGGAGTCTTGCCCCCTTCCAGTCCAGAAGCCAGGCACGCTATACGGCCCATCACAGTGCGGTCCCCAGTGCTAATGACAATGCCACGGGCAGTGCCTGCAAGAGAGACAGGCTTTAGAAACCAAAAACCTGGCTTAAAACCTACTGGGTACAACCTAAAACCAGGTGCACCAGGGCTCCTTCAGCCCATCCCAGAGTTCAGCAAGCCTTGTCCAAAATACTGGAGGGAGGTGATTAAAAGCAGGAAGGAACAGCACAGGAATCCTGCATAACTCTGTTGTATGCCCTCTCCCAGGGAACCAAGAATCTACTTGGTTCAAGTGTTAATTGCACAGAAAGCTAGAGGAAGCCACTCCAAAAAACAGGCAGAGCCCTCTTCCCTTCTTTAATAGGAGGCCCATTTTTTCCTGTCCATGACTCCTGAGGAGGATCAAGAATATGCTTTGTTATTGCAAGACTGGGAGAGGTGGAAAGAAGGAGAGGGGAAAGAAGAGTAGGAAAAGTTTCTAGCACTAAAGATGTGTTAACTTGGGGGTCAGTTTGTGGTTAAGAGAGAAGTTGGTAGTGTAAGGAGTCAACTTCCACACCATCACTGGATGGTCACATCTTGATGACTTTGTGCATGTGGATCAGATTCCATGGGCTTTGGCACAAGCAGTGCCTTCCACCACACTCGGAGCCACTGCAGGAAGTTCTGCCTGAGATGTTCTGGAGTTCTTGCCATCTGCAGGAGCTTTGGTACTCCCAATAGCTCTGCCCCACCATTTTGTTCCATCCTTGGTGTCCACCCTTTAACATTGTCCTATTTAGACAATCGGACTTGAAGATCTACCGTGTAGCTGCCAATATAAGCCCCATTTACAGCACTCCTCCCCAGGATGAGTTGTAAAAGTTACATATCCTCTGAAAGGAGCTAGAAACCAGTTAGTGTCACAGTCTTCCCTGCCCATTGCAGGAGCATTGTAGTTGGAATGGACAAAGTCTTCTTTGGGAATGTGTAGCCTGCTCTTGTACCAGAGGACTGGGCTCCCAAATGCTGCACTAAGCGTGAAGAGCACTCGTAGTGCTTACCTAAGCTGTTCATTCCCTAGCACTGTTAATACTTCACAGAACTAGGATAGTCACATACCTTCTACACAGTTGGTGGAAAAGAAGGCAATGTTCCTGGTCTCCAGTGGGTTCTCATTGGTGAAGTCTGGAGACCTGGTCTGAGGCTCAGATTCCCCAGTGAGAGAGGAGTTGTCCACCTGTAGGGAAGAGGTTAGTGCTTCACACACAAGCAGGCAGATGCTTCAGGGTTAAGGTTAACACTACGCACTGCCCACCTTTCTCTTTCACAACCCACTGACAGTACAGAAGACACTCTTTGAAACCAGACATTTATCACTCTTCATTATGGCACAAGCTTTGAGGCATGGTTACCACCGTACCTTGCAACCATGAGCAGATATGATCCGAAGGTCAGCTGGAATTCTGTCTCCTCCTTTCACCTCCACCAGATCTCCAACTACAACACCCTCAGCGTTTATACTCATCTTCTCGCCATTTCTGACTACAAGAGCTTGCTGAAAAGATAGTAGAAAGAACCTATGTCAAAATCAAACACCTGAGAAGGTGCATGAAACATCTGAATTTCTCAAAATAACAGTGACAGGGTTCTCGAGAGTTTCTACTTGCACCTCAGATAGGTCTGTGATTTAAGAAAAATAGCTGAGTTTTGATACTACAGTTCTTGGTTGCCAGGATGCAAAAAAGATGGTTAAGTGTGATACTGACCCTCTTTAGGAAGGGATTTGGGGTTCAAGGATTGCTGAGCACACATATTACTCCACAAACTATCCCAGGAGTGGCCTACAACTGTTAATAAACCTGCAGCACTGCCCTAGATGAGCAGCATGACCACTGGAAGCATAACTGGAGTTGTTGTTATACACCTCAACATTAAGAGCAAGCTACCCACACTGGCAACATGGCACAAGAGAACATTGTCTGCTAAAGACCAATGCCATCAAGGTAGGCCTTTTTCAATTGAACCTCATGCTTAAACCAGGCAAAAGCCCCAAGTGCTGAGCTACAGCTCTGCAGGTCAAGTGAATGAGTTGTTCCATACCTGAGGCACCATGTTCTTGAAGGACTCCATGATTTTGGAACTTTTTGCTTCTTGGTAGTAAGAGAAACAGCCAGTAACTATAACCACAGCTGACAACACAATGCCGAGGTACAGCTACAAAGAAGAGAAAAGAGAGACTGAGAACACGATCCGCCTGCAAGGCCTAGAGTTTCTCTAGATCAGTTGCTTAGTGATTAAGTGCCCCAATACAAAGTGTGAAAGTACTTGCAAACTCTGTACATTTTGTACACAAAGGCTGCCCACGAGCTAGTGCTGTCAACACAACGTATGAAGGAAGTCAGCTGTTTCTTTCGTTACATGGAAGCTCTCCAAGACATGTTAAGCTCACCCACAAAATTTCCCGTGCTTATGGGAAACGCTTCTGGACTGAATGCTTGGTGGAAGGCGATCTTCTAGGAGCCAAAAACGGGCTGCTGAGCCTGCCTTTGAGGTAAGGCAGACGTTTTTACTTACATTATCGTTACTGGGCTCCTCTCCCATTGCACTTTCTATGCCGTAAGCCAGGAAGCACAGAAGAGCACCAATCCACAGCAGGAGCGAGAATCCTCCAAAGAGCTGCCGACAGAACTTGACCCATTCCGGAGTGGTTGGTGGGGGGGTGAGGGCATTCGGGCCATCACGGGCCAAAATCTCAGCTGCACGTGCACTTGTCAAACCCTAGGAGGGAGGTGAAAAGAGAGGTTCCCTTGAGGGATATTGTAACAGCGATGACCAGAGAAGGTAGTTTTGAACTTCAAAAGTAGTTGAAGTTTTGCATCTTCAGCTCAAAAATGCAAGAGTCCTGTCATAGCAACAGGGAGATTGTAATAGGGAATGAAGTCTGCACAGCGGCCAGGGCTCTGCAGCACAACTACAAAATGCAAAAGCTTGAGTCTAAAAGAGGAGCTAGCAGATGTGGAGCAGTCTGCAGACCCTGGGACTACAAACACTGAGGAAAGGCAAGATGAGGTGGCTACAGCTGCCGACTTCCAAGCTCTGAGAAGCTCAGGCCAAATTATAGGGCAAGTGAAAGCTGGTGGCCGTGAAGATGACAGTTGTCTTGCTATGAAGCTCAGTTTTTAGAAGCCATAGTCTTTGACAGAAGGATGCAGCTCTCTATGCTGTTAGAGAGCAAGAACACACTTGCTGCTGCCATATGTGAACAGGTTAAAAATAAATAAATGAACAAACAAATAGAAAGCAAGTGAGCAAAAGGCATGAGAGCACTGCAGTGCTAGTGCACTGGATTCCAAGGTTAGCTAGGGCATCTATTTGCTTTTTTAAGGAAAAGGATAAAATGTTAACTGCCATTTTGTCTCTGGACACGTGCTAGCTCACTAGACTCTCTGCAACAGGAGACAAATGTTTGCCTTTATTAAAAGCTTCGAGGGTGGGGGTGGGGAGGAAAATCCAAGAATCAACTTGACCTTGGAACAACCCAGATGCAGATAACAGTGACTTTGTTTCTAACAAAGTCATGGAAGTATAACAGCCAGGCTACTTAGTGGAAAGAGGCACAAGTATTTGTGAGCTCATCTATTTTCCCACAGTCTGGGAAACTTAACTGGAGGAGCTGAGATTTTAAAAAAATAAAAGACCACCCAACTCTCCCCTTCATAAAGCAGTAAACTGAGGCTGGTCCCTTTTCAGACCAGGACAAAGCAGACACAGTCTACCTACCCGACTCAAGTCTGTTCCGTATTTACGGTGAAGTTCATCAAGGCTCAGCTTGTGGTCATCCTGAGAAGAAAAAAATAACAACACTGGGTAGAAGGTAACACTCTCTAAATAGGTCATCAAGAGCCCAGTGATTTGTCTTCCTTTCCCCACCCCCCCATCAGTAACAGCTCCATGAGATAACCAGACTCTAGCTTATCTTCTCTCCAAAGAGAATCTCTATCTCAGCAAGTCAAGGCACCCTTATTATCACTATTCTTATGGCTATTTGGAGACGACAGCTTTCTAACAAACGCCAACTACAGCTCCGTGCAGTCTTCCCCCCACACAGATTCTGTGATTTTCAGGGAGGGAGGCATCAGGAAAGAATGCAGGAGTGTACAGAGGCTTAGCCCTGTAATTTCAGACATGTTTCCAGTAACACCACCAGCTCAAGCAGTATTTCTCCCCCTAAAGAGGCTCCTTTTTATAGCCAGGTTATTTTTCAACATGGACAGGCCTCCCATTGGTGCAGAGCATCATCTTGCATAAACATTTGGGCTGGAGGGAGCAGACACTTTAAGCTAGTGTTGCTAATAAACAGAAAACCTGACCTTGGAGCAAGCTGCAATTTCCCCTCTCCCTAGCAAGTGAAAAAAGAGAGAATACAGCTCAGAATCCTCAAGAGCATCAACAAGAGCTTATCATCTTCAAGGAGAGCTGATCTAAGCTGGATGCTGCTCTTATATGGATGTAGAGCATCATCCCACCCTCCAGACAGGGATGGGCATCTCTCCACAGTACCTTAGGTGCTTAGAAGGAATACGACTGCTACTGAGCTCTGCCTGAGGAGAGGCTAACAGCAAATGGAGCTGTACAGGCAGTGAAAACAGCAGCCTCTTCCACACAACAGCACAGTCAAGCCTGGACCGCTGCTATGTGGAGAGCCTGAGTGTGGAAGTGCAGCTACACTTTGCTATGTGCAACGCAGGCAACTGGCTGCTGGAGTTTTAGGTCAAGTGCCTTTCCAGAAGTGGTGCTTTCAGGGCCTCCTGCGTGCTCATCATGATGCTCCAATACTTGCAGGATGTCTGGCTGAGGCCACCACACCAGCAGCTCTTCCCTCCAGATGTTGTCATGTACAGGGCTTGGGAGGATGGGAACAGTCTTAAAATTGCTCCTTTTCCCCGCCTCAAGCTCTTACCATTGAAACTTCCTTCTTCAGCTCATCCATGTCCCTCTCCTTCTTTTTCTTCTTCGTGACATGTTCTGATGTAGCAGTAGGCTCATACTTGTCTCTTCCAGCCTTTTTTTTAAAAAAGAAAACAGCATAATATATAAGAAACACCTACAGTTCACTTCTGCAGCAGTAAATGTCAACTGAGTGTATGAGACATAAATGTCAATTGTATATATAATTGTGTATTGTGCAGGCCAGGCAAAATGATTATGGTTTAAATAGAATTATGTTACTTAAATTTAGAAAAAAAAAAGCCAGTAAACAGCCAACTCTGTTCAGCAGCACCCATGATGTACATATTACAGCCAGGCAATGTACAATATCAGATAGGAGGAAATTAAATTCTATATTCTTCAATCAACTTTCACACGTGAGCCCCAGTTCAAGCTGAAAGTGGAATATCAGAAGAAACGAATGCATAGGTGCAAATGGACATTCTTCTCCTCCAAGACATTAATTCTTCTTTCAGGAGAGGAGGATCCTATTAAATAGAGCAGAAATAAAACAAAACCCACCAGCCTCCCTGCTACACGCTTGCCTCTGACTTTAGTGAAATTAGGGGCAGGTTCCCCACATTCATTCTCAAACCAGCATTCCAGATGGAATGCTTATTCAGATGGAGTTTGATTTTCTTCAACCAAAATCATTTTGGCATGAAATTTTTATCTTATACTTAGTCCTACGTATAATCCTAAACAAAAGGAGCACAGGCCCTCTCTATAAGGCACCAAAGTTGGGCCCCTGCATGGCACTGCAATGCAGTTTTTCCTTTAAATCTTCTACAGATTTCCAGCCTCTCACAAGCTTCCAAGAATAGATTTTTCCTCCCTTTTCTTCTGCAGAAGACCTATGAGGTCCGTGCCAGGTTTTATGCGGCGGCACTTTCACCCAATGAGAAGTGAGGAGTGTTTAGAGATGAAACAGCAGTTAGCAGCCGGGCCAGGAGCAGGGTGAAGAGGAGGGTCTGAGGCACCGCCTTGCTGTTTGAACAGGCACCTCGCATCACCAATCCCACTCCCTAGGGCAAGGAGGACACAAACCACTGCTATAATCCTACAATTGTCCTGTTGAATGACAAAACACAGCAAGATTTGTTCTCCTTGTTGTTACTTACTGAAACAGAAACCCCCGAGAAATGTAAAATTGCACAAAATAAATAAGCACAACTTCTAAGAAAACTGTTGCCACATCTAGACAAGGGTTTTCTTCCATAAGCTCCACACACACACACCACATTGCAGCTACATCCACACATTTCACAGACACAGAAGCCTTATCACGTAACAGGAGGCAGGCTTTGAATTCCTCACAGCCCTGCATGCTGCCACAGAGCTGGGCAATGGAAACTTGTTTCCTAAATAAATGTAGATCCTAGATATCTGCCTCTTTCCCCCCAGGAAAGCGCAGGACTACACACTGCAAGCATTCTTGACATTCTCTTCACTGCACCAAAATTCCTATTTCATTATTTTGTCCAAAAATGATAAATAAAAATACAGTGAAACCACAGAAATTAAGACAGCGCGGGCCACACATTCCAGCATCACAAGAATTTGCCACAGGGCAACTCACAGTCACTGTGAAGCCTTTTAGCCTCAGACTCAAATAATTCTGTCCCCTAGACCTTCAGTAGCTGTCAAGTCCAGACAGTCCCTCACAAAACATTCAACGCCTAAAATGGAATTTTAAGTGAATTACTGCTCCAAATGTGAAGTGGCTTCTAGTGAAGGGGATGAAACTAGGTAGATAGATTCACACTCTATCATCTTCATTTTCACACCCTTCTTCCAAAAATCCTTGGCAAGATAAAAAGGGAAAAGGAGCACATTCACTTTTTTTTTTGGCCTTGCTCCTGCACCCCAAGCTTACAGGAAAGGTTAAGACAATGGCAGCAGCTTCAGTTCTTGCCATGGGGTTGTTTCGTTCCCAATCAGAACGTCCTGTCCTCTCATTCACGCCTGAATTTGACGCATGGGCCCTGCTCCTGAATCCATGGCCAGAGCCTTTTTCCTGGCACGAGGATCCCCTGTGCTCACCTCACGCCCTGGGCGCTCCAAGACATCCCTGCCCTCCCCTCCCTTTCCTGGAGCACCGGGTGCTTCTGCCCTACCTCAAAGGAAGAGCTAACGACAGGGCCCGAGCACAAAGGAAGGTCTGTGTCCTCAGCAATGCCCCCCTGCTACTCCACTCAGCCGAGGAGCTCTTGACTCATCAAAACTGTGACAGGAAAAGCCACATGAGGCAGCTTTTTGTTTTGCTTTTACTGTCATGGGTGGGAGCACCGTGTTCCAACGTACAAGGCGCTCAATCCACAGCCCCTTCCCCAAAGCCCTGTTGTCCTTCCTGATGCTTTTCCGCCCCGCGCTAACGGAGTCAATTCCAACCCTGGCACTTCAGCTGAGGCCCAGGAGCAGCGAGGAAGCGGGATGAGTGCAAGCAGGCGGTGGGACAACCACGGAGCCCCGGCCTCTGGTGTCGCCTCCCCTCACAAGCCACGGCCAGTGAAGAGCCCAGTTAAGCCCAGCAGGCTCTGGAGGCCCAGGCTGCTCTAATATTTAGGCCGTTATCAACGGGGCAGAGGAAACTAGCGGCCGGCGCTCTCATGAGTCAAGCTTTAGTAAATATCTTGGCCCGATGAGTCACGTCAGTGACTATCACTCACTGGGATGTGATGTACTGCTTTGCACAGAGCGCGCGTAATTTTAGCAGCAGACAGAAATACCCTCTCTCGCGCTTTCTCCCCGCCTTTCCCAAACTCCGCTTAACCTCCTACACTAATCAAAACCACAACTGCCGGCACCACTCGAGCAGATGCTCAGGAGCAGAGGCAGCTCTGCCTCACCTCTGCTGAGGGAATGCAACTGCACTGCAAATGCTGCTTGTCTGGATTCCACACGGCTGCTGCAGCACAGCCCAACGCTCCCCAGGACAGCCCTGCCTCATGGGGAGAGGAGCAACTGCAAGGGTTTCCATCATCAGGGTGAAATGTGGCCATCCATGTGCTTTACGTTTCCTCAGCACTGGAACCAAGAGCTCCTCTGCTTCTGGAAGGCTCAGGAGCAGCACTGGCCTTGCAAACACGACTGCTGTGGGACTGAGGAGCCCTCTGTGTGTTTGTGTTTTGGAGCTATGTCTACGAAGTGTCACCTCCCACAGCTCTGTGCCCTGGATATTAACTCAGACATCTCTAGTAATAGTCATCAAACACATGAAGGATCAACAGACTGGACACAGGTTTCCCATAGAGCAACAAGCAGCTCCAGCTGCTCTTTGAAGGGCTCTGGGGTTTCCAAATGTGCTATCCTGTGCTTTATTGACATGTCAGGAAGCACCCGGCTGTGGGGATAAAGCCCACGGGTACACAAGCCTTGTCTTTGAGGCTATTCCATTACACTTCTTTGGCAAATGCAATATATTCTCACTCCTCCCTACTAATAAAAGCTGGAACAAAGATGACTTTGGTAGGGGTGGCGCAGTTATTATTAAGAAGTCTTAATGGCACTAGATAAGGCATGCTTTGATTTGCATAATTTCCCCTCAGTTGATCCATTAAGAAATAAGCCTTCCTAGTTTCAAACAGCTGATAAGCTTAACTCGGGTTTAATATCACTTTCCTGGAGCAAATCAGAGCAAGGGCTGATAACTCTGCTCTGCACACATGTGGCAAGGGGAAGGCAAAGCAACAGAAAGCTGCCTCCACTAGGCACAGCCTCCAGAGGAGGACAATCCCAGCTCCTCCCCTTGCCCTATTACCATTTAAAGTAAAACAGATGCTCCAGGCAGCTTCCCTTCAGTGCCATGGATGCACACACTTGGAGAGGTCTCTGTGGCACACTCACTGTCTCTCCAACGCCTGGCTCCCCAGGGAAAGGGAGGGCATCTCCATGGGCATCCTGTCAGGAGAGGCGCTTGCTGCTGGGTTTGGCAGTCAGACACTCGGAGCCTTGCCCAGCTCCTTGCTCTTTCACATCCACTTTTTCTTCAGGGTGTTCCTCTTGCCGCATGCCCCCTCAGTGCTCAAGGGGCCAGGCTCGTGACTTGCTAGCGGAAAATCCGAGGCAGCCACGCACTGCTGGATTGCCCGACCTGCCGGGGGTTCAGGGGCAGGACAAGCTGCTTACTGCACACACAAGGCACAGGAATCCTACGGGAAGCAGGGCTTAGCTCCTGCTGATCAGGCGAGGGCAGCTTTGATCAAGTAGAATACCCACAACTCTTATCAACCCTCTCCCTCCGTATTTATCTCCTGGATGACCTTGTACTGTGCGCGGTGCCAGCTCCTTCCAAGTGATCACTATCAATAAAGCACCCAGGAGATTGGAATACACTACACCAGGCAAAGGAGCAGCTAGTGGCAGGGAGCTCTGCTCTGGCCACCCTCTCAACTACCTACCCTTTCAGCTGTGTCCCCAGCTCTCCAGCCATTCCCAGCAATATTGGGAATGCAGCATGGACTGACTCCACGCCATCCTGATCAATACTTGAGCAGCGTTTTGGAAATGCACAACAGCCATACGCAGCAAGTGCTAACAAGCAAGTGGGGGCAATATGGGTATGCCCATGGCCTCAGGGACATGCTCTCTTCTTGGAAGCATGGAAGAGTTTTCCTAGAAAAAGTGTGTATTTGGGTGTGTGCATGTGGCAGGCAGGGAGGGGAAAGGTTGGGAAATGGCCATCACACCTCACCCCCCAAAATACAGTATCTAGTAGCAAAATATTTGGGAGAAAAAAAAAGAACTATGTAGAAAGGTGCTTTTGTTTATTTCAAATATACACACACCTCACAGCAACCCAAGAGGCATTTCTGCTCTCCACAGTGCAAAATTAGATATTGTGGTGGAAAGCCAGAATCTTAACTTCCTTTGACTATTTATTTTTAATAAAAAGGATATGAATTAAGGACTTCTTTTTATTGCAGGCAGAAGACTGTAGGGAAAGCAGACACCGGTGCAGCTCCTCATGCAAACACCCAGCCTGCTGCACAGCAGTGCCTGGGGAGGCTGCCACACCAGCCAAGTGGAGGGACATGATAATATCTTGAAATCACACTTTACCTCCCTAGCCCACCAAGTCTTATCACCTCCTCCTCGCTACTAATGAGCGCATTAGCACGACCACACGGAGCCTGCCCAGGCCTCTGGCTCCGGAGGTCTGAAGTACTCATTATAATGGCCAAAAAATATATATTAGAGCAGCCACCCTGGGGAGCTGGATCCCAAAGGGCATCAGATCACAGCACGGTGCTCCATGAGGGATGTGTCCACGCTGGCTGGAGATCTGTCAGGCCAACCCTCAGCCTGGGGAACACTCCTGGTTGCAGAGGGGAGCTTTGCCACCTCCCATGAGTAGCCGAGAGGGCTTCCACATGGAAAACACACATCTCATACCAGGATAGGGGAGCCCCTGTCCAAGCACATGGAGGAGCCCACGGGAAGGGGGCACCAGGCGAGCGCTCCCACGCGGCCTCACCGGGCTGTGGAAGCCGTGCCTGCAAGTTTAACCGTCAGATTAAACCGTTGGGCCCCCGCATGCGTGTGTATCCATACATGTACATGTATTCCGTATATCCATGTGTAAATATCCGTGTGTTCGCACGGATCCCGCCCGCTCCCACGCGCCAGGAGCGGTCTCCGCCGCGGGGCACCAGGGCCCCACTGCGGGAGGGCGCCGCGCGGCCATTTCCCCGCCGGCGGCGGCGCCTCCTTCCCCCTGGCCCTGGGCGCCGGGGCCGCCCTGCCCCGCGCCGCCACCTCCGTTACTTCCGAGCACGCGGCCGGGGCGGGGCGCCCGCTAACGGCCGCGGCGCCCGTTGGCGCGGCGCGCAACGGCCGCAACGGGAAGCGGCGC
>JAUBOD010000030.1:6731757-6743224 GCA_032353885.1 Nothura maculosa
CCGCGGCGCTCATGGCGCCCGCCCCGGGGGGCGCTGCGGAGCGGCCGCCTCGGCAGGGGCAGCGGGCGCCATGTCGCGCCGCCGCTCTCCCGCCTCCTCCGTTATCGCTGCGCGGCCCGTGTTGGCAGCGTGGAAGCGGCGGGAGCCTCCAAGGGCGCCGCAGGAGCCGGCCCGGCCGCTCCCGCGCAGCCTTCGCGCTCCCTAAGTCGATATCGAGTCGCCGCCTCGGCGCTGGCGGGCAATCCAGCCGCTCCGCGCTAACGTGGGGCAGCACTTCAAAAAGCACCGGAGCGCAGATAACCCCCACAGCCTCCCCAGAAAAATAAAACAAAACACAGCCCTGGAGACAAGGCCGTCTCATTTTCCTCAGAGATGCAACCAGGAAGTCCCGCTGGCATCACAGCGGGTACATGGGGCCATGTGGTGTCATGCGCCCGGCCGGCACATGGACATGGTTGGGCCGAGGTCTGCCCTTCCGACCATGCTTCCTGAAAGCTTCCCGCTTGTGTGTGGCTCTTGTCCCGCAGCCGGTCATGGAATCCTAGAATCATAGAATGCTTAAGATTGGATGGGACCTGAGAGATGATCTAGTCCAACCCCCCTTCACACACAGGGTCACCTAGAGCATGGGGCACAGGGCAGGTTTTAAAGATCTCCAGAGAAGGAGACTCCACAGCCTCCCTGGGCAGCCTGTTCCAGGGCTCTGGCACCCTCACTGTTAAAAAATGTTTCCTTAAGTTCCTGTGGAACTTTGGTGCTTCAGTTTGTGGCCGTTTCCTCTAGTCCTATCACTGTCCACCACTGAAAAGAGGCCTCATCCTCCTCACTGCCTCCCTTGAGGTATTTACAGACACTGAATGTGTGTGTTTTAGTGAAGGACCTGAGGCAGGACCATCTTCCATGGTCATCGCTGTCCATCCTTGTAGAGATCCCAGGCAGGCTTGACCTGGGCTGCCCCATTTAGCTTTGAAACCAGCCCCACTGTGAGGATTCAGGACTTGAGGCAGTGCCTTTACACAAAAGTTGCTCTCATGTTCTCTGCCACCACGCCCGGTGCTTGGTTGGCTTGGGTGTTATGATGCCCGAAATACTCCAAAGTTGCTAACCTAGGGCTAACTCTCATCCTGCACACCAGTGTATATGAATAAAGCTGATTAGACTCTAAAGGCTTTAAAGTTCAGTAATTACCGCAGGCTCAGGAGTCAGTGAAAAGCTATGGGGCAGGTTTCTATGCCCTATATTGCTGAGGCAGTCTGACTAGGTGATCCTCATCGTGTCTTTTATAGTTAAAAATTTGGGGAAAACGGATGTTAAAAATGCCTCTGCGAGCATGTATGTGATCAGTTTGCTTTTTAATTGTGGCTTCATACACCATCGAAGACAAATCTGCAGCTTTTTGCTCATGACAGCTTAGCAGAGCCTAGACAATCTTGTGTGTGCTGATAAATACCCACTGCCTGGAAGTGTTTGGTGTGGAGCTTGCATTCAGGTAGTTAAGCTCCATGCCAGTACGTTCAGGTAGTTAAGGTCAATCCTAGTAAGTGGAGTTTGAACCCACTTCAGGAGAGGACAACTTGAGCCTCTCAAGTCCTGGACCTCAGACCTGGATCCATACAGGTGAATAAAGGCTGCATTTAGGGATTCCAAATGTGTTGGGAAAAGGCTTGGCCTGTGCAGTACTGAGCTGGGTCTGAACACAGTCAACTTTAAAGTAAAAACCTATGGTGAGCTCAGACACAATTTCTAAGGGCAAGGAAGAAGAGTTCTTCTGGAGTCACCTTTTTAGCCTTCTGCCTGAGATCCCTTTTATGTTGCCAATGGTCATCATTGGATCTGGCACTGTTTTGACAGACTGGGAGACAGAAGCCTTGTGTTTACCTAGAAGACACGTGGTGCCTGGGCAGCAGTCCTGCTGCACCATCCTGACCCCAGGGCAGAGCTCTCACTTAGCTCTCATTACTCATCTTTCAGGCCCTCTTTTAAGATTTCCCATAAAGCGCTAGGTGTTGCCAGCTGAGGGGAGCCATTAGGAACTAGTTATAAATTTCTGAACTGAAATCACCTGTTTACATTTTCACTCTTTATCAAACTTAAGTTTCTTTCAGTGTAGCTGTGGAACATCTTATATGTGACACTAGAAAACCTCCAAACAACTTCCAAAGCAATTTGCCACTTGAAGTGAAAGCTATAAAGGTGAAGCTATGGCCCAAACAGTATGGCTGAGATGGAATAGGGTAAATTTGATCCATCATTTGCCTTGGGATACTTGACACGTTGCCACTTCTTCATGACAGGAAACCGTAGCGTGCAATGGTCGTGTTGCAAGCTTAGACCTCGTATCTCTTTCAGGAGAAAAATGTGTCCTGGTTCTCCTAGTTGCAGTAATTTGAATAAGATCAAATCCATGGGGATCAAAGGAAATACCATTGTTTAAAACCAGGCATAGAGGGTAAAGTACTTGTATTCTCCTCCCCAAACAGGTCTGAGAGAGATTAGCTTAAAAAAAAAAAAAAAGGAAAGCTCTGATTCCTGTAACTAGAAGCAATTACAAACTCTTTTTGATACGCTGGCAGGGTAACCGAGGAAAGAAGAGATAACACACAGGGAACTTCACTTTTGCCAGTGGATTAAATCCAGTCAAGTTTTACTATCAGAAAATTCTTGCTGTGTGGCTAGTGAGCCCCACTCACTTCAGGCTGGGAGTAACTGAATCTTTTTGAAGATTTCATGGGTTTTGTGTGTGTTTTTTCTTTTTCCTTCTGGCCATTTGTTGTTTGTGGCGCACTTGTGGGCTGCTGAAATTCCAGGGGTAGGTAGTGCTGGCTGCAATGAATGGAGAAAACAGGCATTGTGAAAATAATGCAGGGCGATACGTGAATGCCTCCTGCTGTTACGCCCAGCATGGACATCGTGCAGTCCTGGCAGTGTTTTGTACCCTGAGAATCAGAGCGTTCTGCAGGAAGAAGTTCTAGTGCACCCATCTGAGAGATAGGAAAGCAGCATCACAGAGGGGACAAGGCAAGCATGGCGAAAAACTTGGGCACTTTCGAGGTAAGAGTCCAAGGGTCTTTGCTGTTGCTGCTGGATACAACAGTTTTTACTCATGCAGAGAAGACTGAAGAGGGCTCTTGTCAATGTTTCTTAAGGGAGAGTGCCAAAAGGATAGTGCTCAGTGACAGGACAAGAGGCAATGGACACAAAGTGAAGCACAGGAAGCTCCAGCTGAACGTGACAGAAATCCTCTTGTCTATGAGGGTGACAGAGTACAGGAACAAGTTGCTCAGAGGAGTTATGGAGTCTCCTCTGGAGATACTCAAAATCCCATGCAACATGCTCTGAGTGACCCTGCTTGTGCAGACAGCTTGGATTAGATGGTCTCCAGAGGTCCCTTCCAACATCAGCCTCTGTGATACTCCTGCTTTACCTAACAAACTGCATAAAGGTAGTCAGAGCTTTGCCCCTTTGCAACAGCCTAGGGCTGCATTTACTGGGAAAGCTAGGATGTTAATCCCAGTAACAGATGCCACCTGGCATGGGAAAGAAGCCCCATCTCCTCCCAGGGTGGCTTTCTGTGGGATACCCTGTGTCCATCAGCACTTTGTGTGTTTCAGCAAGTACCATGTTTTGGCCTAAGCCTTGAAAAGCTGCTGCTTCTGTGGCAATTACATTTGTGCACGTTGGGGCAATTTGCCTTTGGACAACACCGTGCCATTCACTTCAGAGATGACAAGTGCCTGCATCTCCTACTTACTCAGCAAAACGAGGAAATGCAGCAGGACCCAAATAAGCTCTTTCTCCTCATCCATTTCCCCCTTATCTGTAGTCTGTAGAGGATGAAGTTCTCTACAGGGCACTAAAGCAAGCAACAGAAACAGCCACTGTGCAGATAGAGGCAATCAAAAGGGATTCATGCTTTCTAATGGGTAATATGATTAACAGGAGACACAGAGAACACGAGGTGATTGTATGTAACTGTATTTTTATCGACCTGCCAGCTGTAATTACAAGTCTCACACCCCTGCTGGCTTGTCCCCTGGCTTTAATGAGATCACCTTAAGAGATAAAGCTGGGATGCCACTAAAACTGCTGGGGGAAATAATATCTAACTGTGGGGTGAGCAAAGATCAAGATCCACTACAACTGGTCAGGCTTGGCTAAGTTTCTTCGTGTGCTTTTTTCCTCCTCCTGGCTTATGGATACAAACATTTTGCTCTGCTGACAATATTTTGCATTTTTCTGAACCCTTTTAAGTAAATCCTTCAAATAGTCTTTCAGAAACATCACAATGGGTCATTAATGAGCCTTTGAAAACTAAGTCTCCGTCCTTCACCATTGTACATAAATGGTATAACCTTCATTTAGAGTCATGGCAATGTGGGTTGCAGAGGCGAAGAGCAGAAATATCAAGCATTCCAGTCATCTGGAGTGCCTCAGTGTTGTGCTTACAAAATTCCAAGGCACTTGCTGCTTATGTAGGTGGGAACTTCAGTTGCTCAGCTGGTCAATAGTAAGTTCAAAGTATCTCAGCCTGAGAACTTCATAACTTTTTTTTTTTTTTTTTTTTCCTCCTGTTTTACTGCACAGGAATCAGAGGTTTACAATGGTCATGCAGCAAGAGTATCAAGAGGTCCAGTCGAGGAGAATTTGGTCCCTGCACTAACTGCCAGACAAAGAGTTTTCAACAGCTGGTTCACAAATCCCCAAAGACTGAAGACTGCTTGTAGGGCAACCCTGTGAAGACAAGGAAAGCAAAGCTGTTGACAACAAATTTGTATATCCTATTCAAGGATTTGCACTTCTTCAGAATAAATTTTTAAAAAGTTTGAAAGTCCACAAGTCAAAATAATAAAGGTTTTCAACTATTTTTCTAAACTATTAATCTAAACACAGCTGTAATAGGTATTTAAGTGACACTTTTTTAAAAAACCCATAATATATGCTTCCATTTTTAGTTCCAGACGCTATTTTAAGTTCCTCCTTCTTTGCCAGTTAGTTATCTAGAAGATAAAGCAGCTTTGAAATCCCTAGACTCTCTGGAACCGTAGCTGTATCTCTCCAGAGTTTTTTTGTGTGCACTTCATCATTCCAAAACAGATTAACCAAGTACCATGTAGCTTGCTCATTTTCTGTGAATCCTTTGAGAACTAGTGACCTATGGAAATGTCTGTAAAGAGCATAGGATTAAAGCAAAAATGTCAATGTTTTTTTTTTTCTTCTTTTGCCCCTGTCTTTCTTCTATGGTTGTGAGGTGAATTCATTTAAATGCATATACAATTTGGCTAAGAATGTAGCTTTCTTTAAATAAATTTTTCCACTTGTTTTTTAGCTAGCTGAGATGGTAAGTGGGTATATTAGTGATAAGTAAAGAAGAAGTGAAGTTACCTAGTTGTTTCTCTAGGCTGAAGAAGAAGGGAGAATAAAGCATATATTGCTTCTGTTAGGAACAGCTAAATTGTTTGGCTTCCTGCTATGCTACAGATACATTTCCAAGCACATACAAAATATTGATTAAAAAACATTTAAAAATGCATTAGAAAAACATTATTCTTTCAAGGAGAGACACTGCAGAGTGAGGATGTGTCAAAATCCACCTACTTGCACTGTGATGCTCTCTCCAGTTAGAGTACACTGCTTCTTTCAACCCAGGTGAAAAGCTATTTGCTGAACACGAGGGAGTGAGCTTTCACATTCAGAAGTTTCTCCATCGTTCTCCTTCTTGCCTCAATCATTTTACCCAGTGCATTTTGTCCCCATGGGCAGGAAGGGTGTTCCCCAGTAATACCTACCGCAGTGCTCAGCGTTCCCAGTTCCCATGAATCGTAAGCTAAGTGCCACCAAAACACGGCACATGATCTCAAGCTCTGTGAAATCCTGGACCATGGCAGGAATGCTGGAACGTGACAGCCAGTGCAATCCCAGAGACTGCAGGAATGATTGGATGGGGTCATGTAAAGAGCAAACACGGGCCAAATCCTCTGCTGATGGAAAGGAGGGAGATGATACTAATTGAAAGGCAGCTCACTCTGCTGCCTCAGAAGTTGCAGTTCCTCATTTCAGTATTCAGACAGTTTGTAACAGTCTTCGTTTTGGCATTTCCATGCTGTGCCAGGGCTTCTTTTTACAAGATTAATGTGCTCTGAGTTTGAGAGTACTTTTAACTAAGTACTGTCTTAGCAGCTAAAGGAAAGCAGTTCAAATAGGTGTCCTTTATGATTTGTAACCTGAGGCTGCACCTTAGATACGTTTAAAGGCTGAGGTCACTGCATGGATCAGTGCTTTGCCTGTTGAGTAGGTGCAAAGTAAGGATGACAGCAGCATCTTGAGAGTTGTCCAGTGCTTCCCAAAAGGAGTTGAGTGCATCAATGAGACCCTCTAATATCTGATCTGGCCTACAGGAGACCATGCCTCTTTTCCCCACACCTTGCTATGAACTCAGCCAGTTGGGGTGTTAAAACTGAGTGTTCCTGGTAGTTAAAGGGTGCATGGCTGGAACTTGTTGTTCCGCAGTAGCCCAAATGTGCTGAGTTTCTAGGCAAGATGCACAAGCTGTCTAATTGGCATTTGGCATTGGCGTCTGGAGAGCACTGCAAATATTCTTCCCAGAAGGACAAGGATGGAATGGATCTTCTGGAGGTGTCTGGTTCCGTTCCCGTAGAAATGATTACCTTAATACAATAAAACCCCAACAATGAGTTTGGGCACCTACAGCCTTGAACAGCCATGTCTTTAATTTTCATTTAAGTCTGCATCCATCAACAGAATATTTGATATTGTTCGCTAGACAACTGAGTTCTGCACAAGATGTTCAGTCTGGCCCTGATTCATCAAAACACTTAAGCGCTTTGCTGAATCAGGGACTTGCTTCTCATTAAATCAGGCACTTTACTCAAGGAAGCAGAGGGCATAGTACAGTCTTACCTCACTGTGTGGGCTCTCTTGGCAATTGCAGCGCACAGTAATAGATTATGGATTAGGGCCCTCTTCTGCAGGCCCAGACTCCAGCTCCAAATCTGCCACCAAATGCATTTTCTGCGAGTAGTTATTGAACTGGCATGGGAGCACTTGAGTTTTGGGAATGAGCTAGCAGTTGGTTTGGAAAAGCACTGAAATATCTTCTGAGGCTGAGCAATTTTTCTATATGGTCTTAGCCTTATAGAAAAAGAAAGGTTGAAAGTAAAAGTAAAGTAAAAAAAAAGGTAAAAGTAAAAAAAAAAGGAAAGTTAAAAAATAGGTTGAAAGGGTGAAATGAAAAGAATAAATCACCGTGCAGGTTCCTTTTGGGGATAATCCAGTCCCCATGAAGATTTGTGCAGAGAATTACAAAACCAGATACTGTTGTAATAAGGCAAGTGCTATGGAGCAGACATTTTAGTAGCCCCACTATTGAATTGCTTAAAAAGCAGCATGTGGCAAGGAGAAAACCAGAACAAAAAAGAGGTATCCAGCAGTTGGCTTAGAACACGTCTCCCTTGGGAAGAGAGGTGGTCTCCTGATTCCAGAGCCTGGGTATCCCAGAAAATTGGCTGGAAGTGCTGTGAGGGTGAAGGAGGGCTCACATTGTCATCGTCCTGTCTGCTCCCCTGGCATTCCCCAGCACCTCTCCCAGCACCTGCACTGGCCCAAGCAGTGTGGATAAACACTGACATGGATTGGAGAACTGATCCCACTTGATTGCTACTGTCCAGACTGCAGCCCATGAGATCCCAGATTTGTCAGTCCTATACAGCTCCTTGTAATGCCCTGGACCTTATAATGTCCAAGTGTTTCACAACTGTACAAGCATCCTGCACACAGGGAAATGGTACAGCAGGGGTTAGGGTCCCCCTCTCTAGACTGAGGCTCAGAGATAGGGCCTCAATCAAGATACCCACAGGGTCCTGCTGAAGTGCCAGAGCAGGGGAAGGAGCTAGAAAATGGATTTGGGGGACAGATTGAGTATGATCTTAAACCTTGGAGCTCAGAAATACTCATGACTTCTGCAGTTTGCTGCAGGGAACTTGCTTGTCTCCTGGATTTCAGCTATGTCAGCCTCAGTCAAGCTACTCGATGGCTGGAAGGTGCTTTCTCTCAGTAGTTCTCTTAAACTGTGAGGTACAGCAAGATTTGTGCCCTGGGAATCATGAAGCACATACACTTGCTTGATGTTTGTATGGGGCTATTTCAGGACAGTGTAACAACTGGGAAACACGACAAATAAAAAAGGTTTTGAAACAAGACAAGATAGTTTCATAAAATCCTCAGCTGCCTCAAATGGAAAGCCAGCAAAAACAACCTTCATCAACAATTCATTCTGGTCTTTGTGGCAAGGAAATAAAATAGGAGAACTGCCAGAACAGTGGGTTGCAGTTCATATCATGCGTGCATTGGTATCATTATAGCCTTGAGATGAGCAGTTATCGTTAGCAAGAAATGCACATTCAGCAGCAAAATTACCCTGCGCACATAAACTAGCCCCAAGATGTGTTGTGTTCTCACAGTGGTTCCTGCCCAGAGCAACCCAAATAGATAGATATGAACAATCAGTGTGCTGACCCGCTATAGCTTTTTGTTTAAGTTTATGACTCCTCCTTGTCTGTAACCATTTTGATTTAGCAGCAATTTCTGGTTGGCCTTTCTTTTCAAAGATTTTCAAATATACCTGTTTGCAGCCATCACTTCACTTGTTCTAGCGGAGAAAAGCTGTTTATCAACACCCTGTAGTATCACCCCATGGAAAAGGCAAGATAATTAATTAAGAAAATTAATTACAAGACCTGATGAGAAAGAGGGAGGTGGACGCAACGTGCCTGGACGCTACCATCGTAGCACCACTGTGTGATCAAATTCCAAGTGTAGCTGCAGTCCCACTGCAGACCAGACCAGCAAGAAGTTTAGCATCTTTCCAAATGTTAATGCAGAGCAGCGGTGGCTCCAAATCAAGCTGGGTGGGGACCAGCGTTGTCTGATACGGGAGAGCAAATCACCAAGTCCTGGCTGAACGGCAGAGCCAGGGAGCAGCGGGAAGGGCGCTGCTGCTCCATTTCTTCCATGGTGTCTTCTCTATCAGGGCTCTGCAGACTGGGAGGGATTTCCAGCTGCAGAGAGGGCCAAAAGGCTGCTCCAGGTTATCTGCCCACACGTGCTTCTGATGTGCCCCATGTCTTGGGGTGCTCCAGGCACTCGGCTGTGTCCGCAAGGCACCTGGGCAGCCCGTCAGAGCGCTGAGGAGAAGAGGCAGCAGGTCCTTCCTTCCCGCATGGGAGGCACCTGGCGCTCCAATGAACTGGAGGGACTATCCCAGCCTTCAGACACTCGGACAGCGTCTCTGGCTGCCCTAGATAAATGGGTCACACATGCTGGGGATGGGTTTATGGTTGCACTTCATGATCCCGGAGGTCTTTTCCAACCATATTGATTCTGTGATTGCCTGGAGGTTGTGATAGGTCTCAGGGTACATCAGAATTAGGAAAAAAATGATGCTGGTTTTAATCAAATTATCGTAAGTCTGCAATACAAGCTAGACCCAAGGAGCAACACAGACTGTGCACACAGGAACATACTATTGATGGGGAAGATCATGGAGATTTATCCCAAGTCGTCTCTCCTGAGTGCCCCATACAATATCTGCTGATGGGAGCTTGCTGTACATCTGCCACGAGTAACATCAAGGTGTGCAGTTATCCGTGCACAGTGTTTCCATTATGGGGGCATGCTGATAACCATTTTGATCTATTAGTCACTTGTGGTTTTCCCTTGCTGCCAAACTACATCTCCAAATATAGCTCCATACTGAGGGCCTCCTCATGCCATTATCTGCATTGTACAGAAGGGAGAAGAAAACACAGCACCACAAAGAGAGGCAAAGGTGGGGTTTGCATTTTTTTCCACACTCAGCAGAGAGAAACAGGCCTTTCCAAAGAACAAATTGTTCTTCTGATATCGGCTATCAGACCTCGAGCAAATGGAATCACTCTGGAAGCTGCCATGATTCTCCACTAACTTTGGCCTAGTTCAAAGACCTACACTTTCTTACAAGTGAAAAACAGGGGCAGCAGACTGCATAAATGCCTGAACTTGTTAGAAAATTAATGGCAAAGCTAAGTTTTGCCCATATTCTGCTTAAGATTCCAGTTGCAGGCTAACCAGAAAGCCAACTCTCTATTTAGGCATGTATCAACTGTTCAGCAGGATACGAAATGTTCTTTTTAATGCATTCTGAGGCAGGCTGCTCAAAGTTTGTGCTAATGCAACACATACTTGTGGCAGGACTGCCACACTGGGTTAGCAGCACATGACATTATGGTAATTTAGCAGACTAGGTTTTGCACTTTTCCCTGTAAAAAAAAAAAAAAAGGGAAAAAAAAGGGCAAGCTGTCACTGTCTAGTGCTCCGCTGGGCAGGCCTGGTGGGTGCTGTTCTGTCTCCCTCTTTGTTCTTCCTCAAGGAGGACTGAAAAAGCAGTGTTCCCTGAGGCCGTAGAGTTAACATCTAGCATTCCAAGGAGCAATTCCAGCGGAGAGCACGGATCCAGGAGCAGTGTTGAGGTGCAGCAGCGTGTCCCAGAAGAAAGTGCTTTGTTCCTTGAATGACATTGCTCTGTATGGTTCACAGGTGTCAGCCAAGTACACGCCTCACGGGCAGCCCTATTCCCCACTGTGGTTCTTTATGATTATATAGTGTTTAGATACATTTAGACCTTGGCTTGCCAGCACATAGCTATTGTCTGCACGGGCATGTCCTGCAGAAACAATGTGGAAAGCCCATTATGGTTAGCGATAGACCTGAGCTGCATAATTGAGATCCAGCCTTAAGCCTCAAGATGTTCTGATCTAATGCTCAAATTGAGCATTCCCCTCTTGCAGATAAAAGCAAAAAAAAAAAAAAAAAAAAAAAAAAAAAAAGGATCAGACCTAGCATTTCCAGAGCTGAATTTCCCAGATCAGAGGAGCCAGAGGAATTTATTTTGGTTTGGGAAAGGCGGGGCTCAGTGTGAGAGCTCAGTTCCCTCTCTGAACAGAAGTGTTGAGGAGGGAGGTCTGATGCCCTAGCTTGTTCCTCATCTGATCTCCAGGTAGATTGAAAGTATTTAATGGGAAGAGCCTATATGTGAGTTTAGACCTCAGAAATTCACTGGCAGGCAGATCTAGAAAAAGACCTTTTTTTTTTGGTGCCATCATAGCAATATTATCAGGGAACATCTTTCCGACCTCCCTCTTCTTTTTTTTTTTTTTTGGACAGAGAATTTGGTTTGGAATTTCTCTAATGGCAAAAAATTTAGAGCAGCTGCTGCTGAATCAACATGGAAGTCTTTTGCCAATATGTAATCATCTTTATTTCATTCATCAAAAGCATCTAAGGCGACAGAACTCTTTTTGTGACAGTAAAAGTAGTTTCCCCACAAGGAAGGTTTGCTGATGTGGCTCTTCCTGAAAATTTTAAGAATAAGAGCTCAAGAAAGGGGGAAGAAAAAAAGAATGCAAATTGTTCA
>JAUBOD010000030.1:6743324-6763936 GCA_032353885.1 Nothura maculosa
CTGATGTGGCTCTTCCTGAAAATTTTAAGAATAAGAGCTCAAGAAAGGGGGAAGAAAAAAAGAATGCAAATTGTTCATGAGGAAAACAGCCTGAGACTGAGTCTTCAGTCCATGGACATGGACTCCATGGACAGATAAGAAGGCTTCGCTCCTACATAAACAGCAAGAGCTTCCTCTCTGTTATTTAAGCCCTGATGAGTAGGAAGACAGGCATAACAACCACCACCAGCCTCATCTCCATTCATTTCAGCTTGTTACCTTTGCGGCGGGCGCTTTAGGGCCTGGCCAAACTCACCCGACCGCCTCCTCCAGGTATGTCCCAAAGAGCTGCGGCTCGTCACACCCACTCAATCTCTTTTCATGCTTCTCCAGGCAAGGGCATGGGCCGCCCCTAAGAGAAAAAGCAGTTCATTTTCTAGGTACTGTAAAACACATAAAGCAAAGTATTTCCTTGCCCTAAGGCAGTCACAGGCAATGAAGACACAGAAAAAGCTGAGGAATAAATGCTTCTCAAGTTGAAATGAGAGGGGTCTGGAATACATAGACCATGGAAAAAGCCCTATTAGAGATCATCCCTCCCCAGCAGGACTGGGTGTGGGGCACAGGCTCGTGCCCTTGCTGGTTCAGCTGGGCCTATGCTGATAAGCCATGATGGCCTTTCTTTGGGCTCTGCATGCCACGGATTCAGCTCTCCTGCTGCTGGGCCTGAGGGCCTCAGGTGCTGCACCTGGCCAGGAACTGCTGCAGGGCTTCGGCCTGCCTGGCTCTCAATGCTGCTCAGGACAAGCTCTGTGCAAGGCAGAACTGGCCTTCCCCAAAGACACCAGCTTGGAGCTAGAGCAAAACACGCACGCTGAGCTTGACTTAGTGCCCGGGGCATTGGTCAAAACATGTTATTTTGGTTTACTGACCTGTGGCTCTGCAGCGAGCACAGAGGGAACCGCTTACATGTAGTTTTTACCTTTTCCTCCTCCTCCAGATTTTGGGCAATATTTCCCGGTTGTATTTGTAAACTAAAAACACAGCTGCCTCATAGTCCTTCTGGTGTGAGCTGGTTTGTTAGGCATGAAGCTGACATTACCAAATGGGACTGGTACCCTCCTTTTCCAGGGAACCGCAGAGAAGGAAGCAGCAGGTTCTGCAAACCTAATCCAGAGGCCTACAGGAAGTCACCGAAGTCATTCCTGTCAAGGACTGAAAGCGTGAACAACAGATTGAGAGGGTGATTAATGGGAAGAAGTCTCTTAAGTCTATATTGGCCAATCAAGTTCAGAAAGGAGGTTCATTGTTTTAAGTGTGTATACTATAAATAAGGGAGTTATTTGATGTTCTAAGAGTCTGGAACAGACTGTATTACATGATCTTTCAATAAATGGCTTAAGCATGAGCTAGGTAGGTGGTTCTCTGGGGTATCGTATTTCATGAATAGGCTGAGGCTCTTGGGAGAGCTTCTTCCCTGGGAAAAACAGACTGTCATGCTCGCCTTCTTTGTGGCTCTCCCATGAAAGAGTATAAGCATGGGGATCAAAAGGCACAACTCCTTTTGAGAAGCAAGAAGGAGAAAAAAAAAACATTAAAAAAGAAGATTGAAGGATTGTTTGGGCAAAGGAGTAAGGGAAGGTTCTTCCCTGTTCTTCCAAAGAGGGAACCTGCTCTGCTTTTGTGTTTTGGAAATATGATTTGTCTGCGTTGCCAATACACATAGAAATATACCAGCAATATGCTAAAGTTTTCCAAAGTCCAGCCTCCATGATCTGTGACCATTTGGAAACCCTAAAGTCAACATCTAAGTTTGAGGGGAAAATAAAGAACAAAATAAAAAAGTTAAACCCACAGCAGAAGAAGATGGTGCATAGGAGCTCCGTGCATGGAGTTATGAAGCAGATAAGACAAGCTGAAGTGTGGCAGAAAAAGATGGCTGCTTTCCCACTTGAACATCTCCAGGGCTGCAGTGGGACCTTGGCATAGCTGGTGCACAGCCTTACACTGTTAACTTCTTTAATTATTGCTTTCCTGATGTGATGTGTGGACCCTTGTTTCCTCTGCTCAGGAATGGTGTGGCAGATGACCAGAGGTCCCTCTTAGGCAGTAAACTTTCAGCACATCCAGGGCTCAGAGAGGGCTGAGGCCACCCAACTGTGCAGTTGGATGCAGCTTACACTTATGGCTCCCGCTGGCAAGTAGCACTTGTCTCTGTTGCTGCAGGATTCTTTTTTGTTTGATGTGGCTGGGGCAGGAAAGCCAAGCTCCTTACTGTCAATCTACCCAGGTTAATGAGTATAAACTGAATCAGTGTCAGCATAAAAATGCCTTGAAGGAAGATTGTAGCAAAACATAGAAAGGTAACTCAAGTACTGCATCTACTTCTGTGTTCAGCTGAGACGTAGAGTTTTAGACCAGATTGTGAGACTAGTTCTTTTCTCTTTTCAATTTAGGGGAGAAATCTGAGTGCTGAGCCAAAGAGAACCGACCCAAGATCTATCTGTGGGCTTCTCAGCACAAGAATCCCCCCACTTCTCACCACATTTAAACCTAAAATAACACTGCTAGTTGGTGAGGCTCCCACAGAGCCTGGGAATCTCCAGTTACATCCTAAATGGAAAAGTAGCTCCCAGCAGGGCCACATACTCGTACAAAAGGGTGCCTGCCTCCATGTGCCTTCTTCCAGTGATACAGTGGTGAAAATCCTGGCTCTGATCAGCCAGCCACACACAGCTGAATAAAGTGTATTCTGACTCTATAGGTGATGCATACCCTAAAAGCCTTTATACCTAATTACTTCACCACTTAGCTCATGCTGATCTAATCCATCTGTTACTCTGAGACAGGATCAAGTACACTCACACCACCCTGCCACAACTGTGGCTATTTTAAAGAACTGATCCATGATAATGTAGCTGTTTAAGCTGTAGGTACTTACAGTGGGAAAAACAATTCTTGAGAAGTGAAAGATATTTTACTAATACCTACCATATATCTTTCCTCCTGTAAATCAAGCCAGAAGATGTGCCTTACCTCTTCAGAGATGGAGAACATTTATAACTTCTATGACATGGCAGGTCTTCTGCTCACTCCCTATCTCCTCAGTGTAAATAAGCCTGGTTCTACCAAATCTTGTTTCCTACCAAATCTTGTTTTTGAATCATGTTTTCCAAACCACCCAACCTACTGCCTTCTGTTAGAGTTTTCTCCCCTTTTAAAGTCTTTTGTCTGACAGAGCGTGCCTTGGTCTGGATTCCCACCCTTATATAATAACACCTTGGGCCCCAAGTGAACAATTTTCCTGGTGAAGGAATCCAACCAAGACTGAAATGTGGATCCTCCAGTCTATGAGCGTACTTGTCCCTAGGTCATAACTTCACAGGGATTTGGCTTATGTATAAGCCCCTAAATCCTGCTTTTAACTACCTCCAAACTCTGGACAAGCTTACCTTTTAAATGAGCATATGGGCCAAAGGCCTCCAGCAGAGTCCAACTCATGTTAATTCCCGAACAAAACATTAATAATGCAAGGGAACTGGAGAATGGAGACACTTGGATTGATTTACCATAAACGTTGCACTGCAGATTGAGTTGCAAGCCTTACCACTGAGGTTTGTATGACTCCTATGCAATGGCATAGATGGAGGAGCCTTGCACTGCAAGGCCCTTCACAGGTAGGGCTCCAGCACCCAAGAGGATGGGCAGCAGAAGGCATGGTATTGGTTACTAATTTGAGTTTCAAAACATTTCTGTGCAGTAACCAGAGAAGCCACGGCAGAGCCATGAGGAAGGTAAGCTGAAAGCGATCCAAGAAACACGTTGTCCACCAGCTATCCTGTTGCAAGTGCTAGTGAGGTTGTCAGTAGAGCAGTACTGAAGAATATTGAAGAAGAGGCCATTTATGTTTTATTAATTAAAAAAGAAGGACAATTCCAGGAACTTTGCAGTTTAAGCATCTCTGTCTCAGCAGCTGAGAGGCTGCATAAGGAGGAAAGGGGCAGTAAGAGAGCCAAACTTAATGACATCAGCTAGATCTGAAACTTACCTTCCCGGAAGGAGACTGAAACAACACAAGTACCAAACGATGCATAAAGGGGCCACTTGTGTCAAGCAAGTAGGTCGGGTCTCAGCCGCACTGCGGCTCTGCCCCTGCCTTTCTTTTTCTGCAAAGGGGAGGAAGGAGTTAACAGCCATATGGTCCCCTCCTGCAGCCAACAGCAGAGGGGGACTGCTGGGGGGCTCGGGGTGCTGCACACTTAAGGAAGGAGCCCCAGGATTCCCATGTGCTAGAGAAACCCCTTAACAGGCCCAGCTGTGTTTTGCTCCAGAAGAGCAAAGCCACCCCAGGCCCCCAAGAGGCTGTTGCCCAGCCCAGGGCTGCCAGGGAGCCGCAGGCCTTCCCGCCCTGCCTGAGTGGGCAGGGAAGCAGGGCCGCAGTCGGCATGTGACACCCATGGCCACGCACCTGGCCCACGTGAAGGGCCGTGTAGGCACCTACGTAGGTCCCCAGGTTCTCATGGCTTCCTGCCACTGCTCCTCCCGCCTCACCATCCTCCTCCTAGGCTTGCTCTGACAGAGTGAAAAATCACATCTGTGGATTCATCCACCTCCCGCTCCATGAGGCAGAGCTGGAGGGAGACCTGCTCTCAGTGCCAGGGCTTACCTGCGCTTCCTGACCCCGCTCAGGCATGGCCAGCTAATCTGGAAAGGGCCCAGCACTCAGGAACTGCCTTTCTGCCTCATGACCTTGCCAGGAGGAGAGGGAAAGGCAGAGCCTGACGAGGGCTCTGACGTGGGGTTAGGAAGACAGGGAAAGGCAGAGCCTGATGAGGGCTCTGATGTGGGGTTAGGAGGACAGGGAAAGGCAGAGCCGGACGAGGTCTCTGATATGGGGTTAGGAGGACAGGGAAAGGCAGAGCCTGACGAGGGCTCTGACATGGGATTAGGAGGACAGGGCCTCAGGTTTGCTGAAGCCAGCTCAAGGCACCTTCCCAGTTAGCAAAATCTGCACAGGGCTTTGGAGGCTGCAGCTCAGAGAAGGTTCTGTCCCCTCCCACCACACAATCTTGTCTCCAACATACTGTAGAATAACAAGGTAATAGACACAGCTGAAACACCTGAGCTGCCTTCACCTGTGTTGCCTGAGGGGTGATACCCATGTGATAACTCTTGCTGCAGAGGTGGGAACTTCTGAATAATTTCTGCTGGACTTGCTTCTCTTCCCCTCTGCTTTATCTACTCTCTGCTCCTTCAAAGGGCAGCTGTTAGTGTCCTTATGCTTCCTCTTTTGGGTAAATAACTAGCTGAGCAGGCAGAGAAAGGACAAAAACACGCCTTAACCTCAGGGTAACCTATGAGAAACCCTGGGCTCTATTCTTCACGCGGCTCTGGCACAGGGACTTGAAACAAATTTGCATTGTTTCCCGGCTTGTAAAACAGATACCATCCGTCTTCCAAAGTCTGTTGCTGGGACAAAGTTTGTTATTGCTCATTAAGCCCTTCAAGGTTTTTAAAGGGCAAGCTAGCTGGCTGAGTGAAGAGCGAGTGGTCTAACACCCATCTGGAAGGCACCTCGTGGCCTGAAGCCACACAGCAGCCCTTTGGTGGGGGTGCTGAGGGGGGCATCAGTGCCCCAATGAGCAGATAAACTGGACAGGGAAGCAGTGAAAAGACAAGGGGCAGCAAGTCCCTTTGCCGCTTTCCACCAGCTTTTGCCATGCCCATACACCCACACCAGTAACTACCTGAAAACATTGTCCATCAGTGCTCTGGGCAAAAATGGGCAGGTCCCTACACCAAGTGCCCCTGTCCCTTAACTGCAGGCTTAAACAGCAACATCTCTTTTAGTTGTGTTCCTCCTCCTCCCCAGCTATGAGGGCAGGCTGAGCTAACCCCTCTCTGGGGCGAACAGAAATGAGGAACAGTGATGTAGGGGTAGATGAGGATGAGAGGAGGGGTGGTTGCAGTATTGGAATGGATGGAAAAGGTGGGGCTGGTACTGGCCAGAAAGTGTTACAAACCAGACACTCTCACAAAGTGAATGGGTGCTGGCACAGAGGAGCAACTGCTCCTTTCCAGTATGCACAACCCCAAGCAGATGCTGAGGGTAGCACTAATGAACTCACTTAGCAGCCTTCTCCACCAGTGCCACTAATGAACTCTTTCAGGAACCGTCCCTATCCTGCTGCCACTGGCATCCTGCAAGGCCCCTCTAAGCCCTCGCTGACTGCATCCGTTCTTTACAAGCAATCTCAATGCATGCTTAGACTCACAAAAACACAGGTCATTACTTGATACTGCTGTGGCAAACAGGGACCACCGGCTGCTTATATAGCCTGGAGGAGGAGAAAAGCTTCCCCCACATGAAGGGTAAAAGAATTTGCCCCTTTGTTTTAGGGATCGGTCTCCCCAACCCTGACTGCTAGTTAAATATTCATGAACATCGTATGTGAATTAGTTCTAAATGCAAACAAAAGGTCCCCATTCTGCATGAGGTGGCCATGCCCTGGACAAAGCCAAGTGTCTGCTCTGCCAGTGGATTTCCCAGCAACTGTGCGTGCTGCCATAAACTAGTTACGATTGCCTATTAAAGCATTATCAAAGCAGAACAAAGATCCTTCCAGAGCTGTTTGAGGCAGCTGCGGCCAGTTCAGCCTTCTACGTCTCTTGACCTAATATGACTCCTTGGCTGCAGTATTGCCTGAACGAGGAGTCAGAGGGGAAGCTAACGTGCTTTTTATTGCAAGTGCTGCTCACTAGAGCAGTCAATCTCGTTTATGTTAAAATTTCAGGTTGCTAAGTAGCTTGTTAGGACAGAGGTTCAGATCTGTGTTTGAGCTGTATTTGTAGTAGGGACAACAAGGTGTGTATGTGCACAAACGCAGGTAATGGCTCATTTACAGGTGTTCTTCGTAGCAGGCATGAAAGAAATGTGCATCACTCCACTCCAGAGGTTGCTGAAGCCATCAGAGAAGTGTTTCGTATGTGCTAAGTTGACACAACAGCATTTAGGAAATGGGTGTCATCAAGGAGGCAGGCTGAGGTGCAAGGGAGATGGCGTGTGTGCAAAAAATCTGGAGACTTCCCAGGCTGCAGCTGGTTGGACTCCATTTTCCCAGCCTCGGCCCCCTCTCTGGTGCTAAATGGAGCCACCCTTTATGCTCAGATGTTGAGGCACCCCATTGGGTCTGCTGCCTCCCTGAGCCACCCTTGCACTGTGAGCAGGAGTCTGCCCTGCAGCTACAGCGTGTTCCTTGCATGTTCCCTGCTGGTTCTTGGGATCCCCAGGCACAAGTCCCTTCTCCAGCACGGGAGAGACTCTGGCACACATGCGCCTGGAGTGCACGGGTGCCTCTCCCAGCTCCCTCAATGCCTATGTGCTTTTCTCCTCATCTTCCTGTTCAGTCTCTCCCCATGTGAGGCCCTGCCATGTCAGCAGCCCTCGTCAGCCTTCTCTTGTCCTGCTCAGTCTGACTAGCCCCAGGAGGAAGAGGAAGCTGAAGACATGGGGCCACTGTGACTGTGGGGGCTATTTCTTTCCCCAAGTGCTGTCACATCCACCAGTAGCTTGGATGCTTGCAGGAAGAGCTAGATCCTAGCAGGGGACTCTGCTCTGTGTCCCCTGCTGACTCTTGGTTCTTGAACTTCCAATGCTTTGATAATCCATCACAGAATCACAGGATGGTTGAAGTTGGAAGGGACCTCTAAAGATCACCTAGTCCAACCCCCCTGCTCCAGCAGGGACACCCAGAGCACGGGGTGGCATCCAGGAGGGTTTGGATTTCTTCTTTAATTTCTATGAGTTATCCCCATTTCTGCCACTTCATGCCTCTCTACCCCAAGAGCTTTATGGTTTAGTTAGGATCAACTGACACTCCATGGAAAAGGTAACATCAATGAGAGCAAGAGGTTATGCTGTGACCTCATGGACAGCAGGACCCTGGCCAAGTAGTGGTATAGCAAAATGCCTCATCTGGGACTCCGTTTCCTATCTTTTCTCTTTCCTAATGAATTCTTTCCCATAGGCAACCTAAAATATTGGAGCCTGCTTGCACTTTGAAGCAGAAAAAAATGGCTGTCATACCTATTCTCACTGGGTTTGTATCTTGCCCACATTTGGATCTTGCAGCAGTGTGGGGGAATGGTGTTGAGCCTGTTTCCCCTGTTGATCCGTGAAGCATTCCCAGGCAGGCTGCTAGCTGCAAAAACTCTTTGCTGGCTACTGTGTCTCTTTTGCAAGGTCTATATTAAGAACTCTCTTTCAGTAGCTTTCTGCTCTGCGGTACAGCAAAGCACTCTTGGGTTTTACGCTACCTACAAAGCACTCTTGGGTTTTACACTACCTACCAGCAGAGCTTATTTGGATTCCTCCAAGCAGGATACAACAGGGACTTGCTGACACAGCTCAGTAAGGAAAAGATCACACTTCTTCACAATGTTAACTGATGCCATATGTGGAGAAGGCCTGATCCCAACGTCCCTGAAGTAAATGTCGTCAGAAGTAATTATATAGTTTAGTTGTCACTATACCCATGCAAACAACAGAGGTCCCCAACTGGTGGCTTGGAGGCAAATCATAGCCCTTGTGCAATCTCTAGAATTAATTACAGTCTCAAGAAGCCAGTATCTATGTTGTCCAGAAACATCAAAGTGGATATTGCTCAAAACATGCTACTTGTGCATGTTGTCAGCTAGGGAACCACTGACATATTATATGGTCATAGTGTTTAGCCATGCTCGCTGGCTGGCATCATTCACAGAATCAAAGAAGTTTTGCCATGAATATTTCCCAAATGAGGGCAGGCTTCATCTGACAACCACATAATACAAATTCTTCATGCTCTTCACAGCAGCTAAGCAAGTATCAGAGCAGGTTTTCAGTGGATGAAACCTTTTGAACTACAGCAGCGTGTAAAAGTGTAGGTCAAAACTGAAGAGCTTTTGCAGCTCTTCTGAAATAGGTTAAATCCATGAAAAGTTTCTGCTTTTTTCAGAGTACGAATTCAGAATAAATTTTGCCAAGGACTTCAAGGTAAGAACTTGGAAATAGGGTCCCCAAAGGACAGAAAATATTTTGCTTGTATGCTTCAGGAGAGTTCATATCCACAATGGCAATTCTGCAGTAGAGATGACTCCATGAGGATCCCGCAGTTAGAAAGCAGTCTGGTGTTGGAGTCTGCACAGAGCATGTCTCTTTGTGCACATCTCCATTGTAAAACTGATCCAATGGCAAGTATCTCAGCTCTGGCCTCTCCAAAATTAATACCTGATCACTTATGATCAAGGATATTTCTTTTCTCTGCAGTCTGAGTGTGGCTCCCCAAGATCAGCCACAGTTCCAAGGCTAGTGCTGACAAAAGCTTCTTCTATGAGTATAGGCAGAAATGTTGAGTGCTCCGAGTTCAGAGGGGTCAAGCCATCATTCTGATGGGGCTAGAAGCACCTCTGCATTGGTTACTGAGGGCACACTGTGGCCACATCTATGTTGGTGGCCAGTAGCCAACTAAAATATGTTGGTGAGATGGTGCACTCGACCACCACTGAGAAATCCAGCCTGACTGATAACATACCACTGTTCCAGTTGTGATGAGGGCTCACATGTTCTTGAGAGCTTGGAGCTTGCAAGGTCACATACATCTTTTTTTTTCCTTTGAGCACATAAAGAGGACATTACAGTATTAATATGGTATATTATGGGCCAGGAACTTCTCTACCTTTTCTGCCTGTTCAAAACACAGGCCAGTTTAACAGCCTTATAAGCTTTCCCTGGTCCTTGGGGTCATGGAGCAGGAGGGGCAGTGTGACCACCCTCCATGTGTAGAATACAGGCCAAAGGCCAGGCTGCAGGAGAAGCTGGAGGCCAGGACTAGCTATTCTCTTGCTTGTCTGTGTTAGTTGGCAACATATGGCTGCAGAAAGGAAGCTGTGATGCTGTACTGCAGTTAAAGTCTTTGGAGGACTGGCCTATCCTGTAAAGTCCTATCAACATGCCAAAATGAAGCTATCCATTCTTCATTAGCCAAACACTTTAAACATGCTCCAGGCTTCAGTCTAGCTTATCAGTGCTTTTGAAATCTCATCTACAAACATGATTTTATCTCATCATTTGGTAGACTCTGCAATACTAAAGCAATGACACCAGGCTTTAGCTGTGGGAGGGTTAGACAATAACACAGCGGATTGAAAATGTGTCAGTGCAATAGGTGAGGTATGGAGGAATGTCACATCATAAACAAAGTTTGGCCTCATGTATAGAAAGGATCAGTCTAGGTTTGCCATAGGAGCACCATATAGCAAACTCTTACAGAAGAGCCTTGCAGAAACCATGGACCAATTATCAACTTTTCATTGGCTTCAAGAATGGCACTGACCCAGAATATGGTTAAATGCAGGTAGTAGATGCAGTCTGTGGATGAAGGTGATCAGGCTTCTGGCACCTTTTAGGAAGCACTGTAACATGCTGCTGCGGGACTGTGGTATTTGCAACAGGGATGGAGTTTTGACAGGTCAAGAAGCAGGAGACAAAAACAAGCCACGAGCTGCATGTGTGAAGCCACAAAAACACATGGGGCTGGAGGCAAACTGTTCAGATGAAAATAAACCATGAGTGAAGCAAAGGTCTGCTTGCAAAAACCTATGTCTGAACTTGTCCATATAGAGAAGGTGTTTGAGTCTAAGCGCAAACCTTCCTGGAAATCAGAAGTGCAAGAGGTAAGATATGAAGTAAAACACCTCTGAGAGTTCATGTCAGCAGAGGATGCAAGCCAGGAGAGGTAATCTCCAAATCCAATAGTTCCTTAATCCTATGGCTCAGGAGGACAAGGGTAGTTTTGCAGAATGAGAGCTTCAGGTCTTTGGACAAAGTTTGCAAAAAAACATCTTGTCTTGATGCTAGTGCACATGAACTACTTTCAGACGAGCTCTGAAAGTATAGTTGTATTCAACCTATTTTAGTTTTATTCTCCTTTATATTACCACAATATTGGAGAGTGGAAGAATTGCATGGAAAAATTGCCCAGCTGCTTTCCCATCAGAGCCCTGACTACAATGGGAAACCCTAGACGACATGACTTTTGTTTTTGTCCAATCTACAGGAGACTGAAAGGAGCCACGCTAATAGCCTTCAAACATGTGAAAGGTCACTGCAGCAGTGAAGGGAATAGCCTGCTTTCTTTTCCCACTGGGGAAGAGTCAAAAACTGATGTGCCTAAAATACAGCAAGGAGATCCAGGTCAATATTAATGTAAGTTTAGTTAAACAATGTAAGTTTAACAATATAAGATAAACAATATGAGAATGACAGGAATAGACTTCCTCGGTAGGCTAGATGATTGGAAGGCTGTTAAAGACATATTAAAGAAACATCTGGCAGGCACGGGCTAGCTTTAGTTAATTCCGCTTTGCAAGGGGGAATGGGTTAGCTGATCCCAGGGTCCTTTCCTATTCTGTGTCCAATGATCTCATCAATCCTTCTAGTATCCAGGGACCAAATGCGGCTATTAAAATCTTTGCAAGATCCCTAATGAGTCATGTTTCTTCCATAAAAAACAAACAAACAAACAAAAGAAACCTGACCTATGGTTTATTTGAGAAAGAATTAGATATTTGAGAAAGAAAGAGATATTATTTGAGAAGGAAATAGATGCCTCTTGACAAAGGGCAGGAAAACATCCTCCATCTACTCCATAGCTAATGCATAAGGAGGGACTGTGCAAGAAAGCAGGACCCGCAGTGCTTCTTAAAAGCAGACAAAACTTCTTTGGGAAATATATGATATACCATAGCCAGCATGAACATATCTCCCCAAAGTGTCTCCAGTTCTAATACTAGTGACTTGCAACCTTTCTGATCACAGATCTTTACACGATTTTACTCCAGTGACAATGTAGACCTCATACAGTGAGTCTGGCTTATCACTAAAAGGCATTAGTCTCCTTAGTCACCTATGATAGACCTCTCAGAAACAGGCCAGGGACTACTGGAGCTTTGCACACCATAGACTAAGTGTCACTTTGTTAAAAACAAAAAAAGAGTTTAAAAAGATGTAAGCTCAGGGCTCTATCTTAGGTTATTCTACTGAGAACAACTGTATTTTGAAGGTCTTTCTTGGGACAGTCCAAAGAGCAAGTGGTTAAGCATCAGTACAACTGCAGACAGACCGAGGAAAAAGAATACATATTTTTTGATGAGCAATGACAGGCTAGTCCATGAACCCCATCCACAGTCTCCTCCTCACGGCCGTGTCATTTCTCACGCAGGCAGAGACGTAGCTGGCTCTTCACCCTGATGCTGGACGAGGCGCATTCCTAGGCCATCTGCAACCCTCACAAGCATCCCGATGTACAGGTCTCACAGCCACGGCGCTGCACGGCTTGGACTTCCCGGGAAAGCCCTGGGGTGGGTTACACAAATCTTCTCACTGCTTCATTTCACTGGGGCTCTCAACGGTCTCTGTTTCAGCTCATGCCCTGGAGGTCTGGAGCTTGTCGTAGTGCAGCACGGAGCATTGTTAGCAGAGACCAAATTGGGTTGTCCTTGGCAAGCACAATGGAAAGGAAAAAAAGGGTGACCTAGGAGCATTTCTGTTCTCACTTCATTTTTCCATTGCATCTATTACATTTTTTTTCTATTAAGTCCAAAGAGCGAAACAGAACAGAAACAAAATATAAACAGATTCTCACAACATAAATACTGCAGGAGGGGAGTGCTGTCAGCGAGAGTAAAACACAAAAGTCTGAGTTATAGTCTCCATCCTTCCACTTATTCCCCTTCTGTCTTTCATCTCCTTGGCCTCGCTTGCTCTCCAGCATCCTGCAGCTCCTGCCACTCAAGGAGCTGAGCTGACATTTACCCCGGTGCCTTGCATGGGCAGCAGACAAAGAGTTTTATCACTTGCAGGCTAGCTCTGAGGAGAGATTTTTGGAAGCGCCTCAGCTCTCCCCAGAGCGTATTGTCAACAGATACAATGGCTCAAATATTACTGCAATTGAAGGAACAGGAATGTTATTGTCGTCTGTGTTGCAGGGAGCAGCCAGGATCCCACACCGCTCCTGGCTGCTCGGAGAGGCAGGGCTTCTTTGTGAAGGGCTGACAAGGCCATTGCTCAAAGGACACTGAAAACTAGAAAGTGCCCTCTCCGGTGGCACCACCTCAGAACTGGCTTTCTTTCACTGGCAGACGCTGAAAGCCTTTGGCACCTGCCTGCCCTAAAGGCGGGGGCCCCTAGCAACTGATCCACCCTGCCCTGTTTTTGGCAGGGACTCAACTTCAATAAACCAGGCAGCAACTTTAGCTGCCCATTTCCATGACTGCGCGTCATGGTCTGCAGAGAAAAGTTTGTTTGGGACCTGGTGCCAGGAAAGAGTCTTTGAGTCTTTTTGGAGAAGACTCCCAGTTGAGCCAGAACCTCACCTACTGGACCACAATGATGGATCTACCCTAGAACTAATCCAGAAAAAAAAAGTTTTTTTTTTTCCATGCCTTTCATTGGAAATGTTTCCACCTCAGCAACAGCCAAAGGTCAGACCCCTTGCTAGGGCTAAGGGAATTACAACTCCTCTGAGCCTCAGAATAGTCCTATGCTTCACCACAAGAAAATGTTTTAAGCTAGAAAAGCATTAATTCAGATCTGGATGCAGAAAAAGCCCAAATTTCTTTACTCCTATACTGTGACTCTGAATACAAAAGTCATGAGGACTTCCTTTGAAAAAGGGCTTCAGTCAAAAGCACCTCAGTCCTAATGCAAGGGGGAATGTTTTTATACTCTGCTGCAAAAAAGCAGCATTGAGCATAATCTCAAGCAAATCACTATGCCTCCCTTGCCTCAGTTTCCTGCCCCTCAAACCTACTAGAAGTCACCTTTCCTAACCTTGCCTTATCTTCTTAGTAATGTGGTTTCCTATGTAAGCTCAACACATACCCATCTTTGCATTGAGCCAGCAGATTTTACAACTATGCTGCTATGAGCAGACCCTCGGGGATTGTGATCAGGTCCCTTTAAATGCTGCTCCTTTATTTAAAATACTCTTGCAATATTCCTGTAACCTGAGCAGGCAAAATCGGTGCTGGCACTTGAAAGAGGTTACACAATATTCGTGAGGTAAAACCCTTTGGGCAAGGGGGTGCAAAAGCAGACACAGGTAGGAGGCTCCATTTGCGCAGGCAAATACCAACATGTTCAGAAAGGAGCACGAGAGAGAGGAAATGGGAAGAATCCACACGAGTGACTGTGTCCCTCCAGGCCGTTGTTCTCCCAGGTCATCCCTGTCATGCAATATGGACAAATCTGACAAAGAAGGGGACCGCACTGCCCACATGAGGCTGAGAGGTTTCAGCATCACCTCAAAGACCACCGTGATGCAATGCAAGTGCTGGTGGCTGCGCAAGATCCTCGTTCTTTTCCAAGCCATATCATGGCTGCTAAACATAAGGCATAGGGACTTCAAATGGGATCACAGGTGTGACAAAACTCTTTCAAGTATTAGGGGTAAGTGGGACAGCCCAGACTTTTCTGAGGCTGAAATGATGATGATAACTTCAGCCCTCCCATTTCTTTTCAGTGATGGGTGCCATCCCAGATCCTGCCTCTTGCTAGCAGAAAAACTCCAACCTGTAAGGGCAGGATTTTGCCCGCAGCCTCATTTTTCTCCAGGCATGCAAATTTATTTCCTTGTAACCAAGAAACACGCTCTAACTGGTTCTCTCCAACATCTACACATGTCAGAGCTGCTCAGAGCCCTTTCCCCTCCCCTCTGTTCACTGACAGCCTCTGAGCTGCCCGCTCCCTTTAGCAGCCTTTCTGCCTCCAAGAAGAGGGAGCTGCATTCTCATCCTGCCAGCTCCCCCTGCACATGAATGCCAATACGCATCTTGCTCCTGCTTGAGCCAGGCAAAATATTAGTACCTTGGCTGCTGAAAAACCTAAGCTGTGCTTCTTCCTAGCCCTTTTACAGAAATAGCAGTGCTTCCCACCCTACAAGGCTTGATAGAAACCAAGAGTGTCCCTCCCCTGCCCCACAGCAATTTCCAGTGCATTTTTGCGGCATCCGAGACTCAGAGACCAACAACATTCAAGAAATGTGGTTGCTGTCACATGTTCTTCACCCCAGGTCCTCACTGGCACTGGGGGGCAATGCAAGGAGGCTGGACCGAGCCCGGGATTGGCCATGATCCTGTCGCTGGGGTCGGGATGTGCTTGCTGCTTCACAGCTGGCTTGTTTTAAGCAAAGTTAAATAGCTCGCCATGAGCTGATGGGGAAAATATTGTGTCTGCTCTCCCTCTCTCTCTCTCTCCCAGGTTCCTAGCAGTCAAAATAATAATTACGTGGCCTGGGAAACAATGATTATTATCCATAAGCCTGGGAACCGCTCTCGCTATTCAATTTTATGGGAACCAATAAAACCTCTTGCTGAAGGAGATTATTTACCTAGGCCCTGAGAAAGTGGAGAGGCCTCTGCGCTCTTCTGGCTATTGTATCGCCCAGTCCCACGGTGCAGCAGCCAGAGCACAGCTTCCTCCGGCCCGCGTTCCTCCTCCTTAGCACGCCACCTCCTCTGGGTCTCCAGCCTTGGGAAGCAGGCCTATTGTTTCTGAACTTTTGACTTTCAGGAGCTACTCTTTTTAAATTTTATTTATTTTATTTTATTTTTTAAGTGTTTGGTATTTACAGATATAGCACCCTTGCAAACCCTTGAGAGTCAGAAAGTTGCTCCATCCCTTCCTAGCTTTGCTGTCAGCAAATCAATGCATTTTAGACATGTTTGGTTAGATCCCTAGGATAGATCCCTTGCTGTGTGGGGTGCCTTGCGCCCCAGTGCCCCCAGGGGACCCCCCACTGGTCACATCATCAAGATCCATGCTTCCCCCTGGATGCTGACTCCCAACTTTTTCCGCTACCCCTCACAGGGCAGGGTTGAGAAGACTGTTCCAGAGAAGGCTCTTTAAAGGCATGATGCCCATGGCATGTGTTTGTGCACACAGACAAGCTTGCAGAGAATCAGGGCATGCAGAGCAACCCAAACAGGCCCTTCCTTCCTTCCTCACCACAGGCCTGCAGAGCCCTTGGCGTTTCTTTCTTCTCCCAAAGCCGCTTTTGATGCCTTCCAGGAGGCGGGAAGGGAAGAGGAAGATGTGGGAGATCAGTAGCGGTGACTCAGCCATCATCAGACCATCATCATCCCTGCAGTAAACAAGCAGGCTAGCAGAAACTGATGCTCTGGAGCAACTCTGCAATAATAAACCTGCATGTACAGGTCAGCGGTCTGGGGAGTCTCAGGCAACCATATGATAAGAAAGCAGTAGGTCCTCTCCTGGGCACCAAAACACCCAGTGCTTGGGTGGCAAAACCCAGTGTTAGTGGGGGCCCAGGTTACCAAATGAGGTATCTACCTTCATGAACTGAAAACGCCAGCACACCATTAGCGAACAGAGCTGGCAAGCAGCAAACTCTGTGTGTGTTTAATTTTAACTTTTATCTTTTTGGTGGAGAGAACTTTAAAGGAAGCAAAATAACTAGGAGTGTTTTCTGAGTCCAGCTTTCAAAGCTGGTTATATCTTTCATGGGACAGTCTCTTTTAAAGGGGGTTTCTGCCTCGGCACAAGCTGCTCCTCAGGGGCAGCTCAGGAGGTGACAAATGGCCCTTTCTCCTGCTTGGTGACAAGCAGGCCCCCAAAGCGCTGCCTTTGCTCCTCCTCGACAGCCCTTTCTCCCGCTCCATGACAAGCAGGCCCCCAAAGCGCTGCCTTTGCTTCTCCTCGTTGGGAAAACGTGAAGGCCCCGGCAGCGGGAGGTGCCGCCGTGCAGACCAGGCCCCGCAAGGCTCCTGCCCCTGCCACCATTGCCACCTCCCTGGCCCTTTGCCGTGTGTTGTGGGGCCTGGTGACGCTGCACAGAGCCGCTTTCTCCGGCACAGTGCCCCTATTGTGCAGCGCCTGCCGCCTTGCACAAGGCGCCGCTCAGCAGCCACTGCTGAGGCCTCGATGGCCGGCAGCGCGCGGTGCCACACAAAGGAGCCGCGGGCTGGGCTCCGAGGTCAGAAAGGCACCTTCTCGGCACCTTCAAATCCCCCTGAGGTGGGGGCTTTCACAGCAGTGCCAGCCTGCAAGTTTAAGGGCGGGTTAGGAAAAGGAAAGCCCAAGGCAGGGGGGGGAAAGGGAGAGCCTAAGGACGTAGGGCTGAGATGCGACGTGAGGCCGTGATGGCGACGCAGGGAAGGACGCCTGTCTGCTCTGAGGACTGCACTGTTAGCAAGGCTGCATTAGAGGCTCTCGAGCAGGGGCTGGCGCAGAAACACTCTGTCCTTTCTCTACGGCTCCGTAGAGCAGCACACCCAACTCCAGGGATTAGGCTGGGCCCGCCAGGGGCAGAGGAGGGATTTGCAGTTATTAAAAGGGGCTGAGTGAGGGCTAGGGCAGCTCCTGCACAGCTTTCATCTGGCAGCATATTAGCGGTGTGTGGTCGAGGTCTGGACAGAGCTTTGGCTGTGCCCTGATCCATTGCACTGGGCACAGCTGGCGCTCAGGAGCTGTTGGCACGGTCACAGCCTCCCTGGAGAGGCTGGGGGCAGCAAGCACGCCTTGCCTTGAGCCAGGGCTCTCCACTCCCACCACTGCACCCTGATATGGGGTGAGAGAGCCCATGGTGCCTCAGAGGGGGCAGGGAGCTTGGTGCTGGTGCCATCAACGCAGGCGCCTTGGCTGCTCGGGAGTTAAGCAACATGGCCACATTTCGGTGGCGTGGGAGCCTCCGGAGGTCAGCGTGTTGCAGCAAGAGCTACGCAGAGCCGTATTGCTCATGTTTTCCAGCCTTGCCGGTGTCTGGGCAGGGGACTGGACCTCCCCTCTGCCACCCAGTGACTTGTTTGTTGTCTCCTGGGATGTTCAAGAGCAACATCTCATCTTGAGCAAGGGGCCATCTTGAGCAAGGGGCCCACTGCTGCATGCTCAGTGCCTGAGCATCACTAATGCCCACCAGGGATGCAGTCCTCTTGTTTCCTCCCTGCTTTTTGGGGTCAGTCATTAGCTGAGCTATTTTTTTGCCCTTATCTAGGCCTGAAGAAATTGCCTGCCCAGGCTGGGTAGCACTTCCCTGGGCTGACATGCTGCCAAGCACTACCTCAAGGCAAGCAGTGGGGCTAGATCGGAGCTGTTGCATGCAACCCAACCCTGCAATCAGAGTCCAAGGCTCTTGTTTACATTTGATGACTTGACACCAGCACCATCCCAGCATCTTTATGGGAAGCCTGGGACGTAGCAGTGTTGCAAGCAGCAGCGAGACAGTGGCTGTGCTAGGGACAGTTGCACAGTGCAGCTTCCTACCAACTGTCACAGCTGCACAGCCTGAGCATTCCCATCACATTTGCCCTCTCCTCTCACCTTCTCTCATGCTGGATAACCCCCTTGTGCTCCCCAAAAAAAGCCACTGGTACCCCCAGTTGTACCTAGTGTCTGTCTCTACCACCAGCAACGTGTCCTCCTGATGGCTTTTAGGATTTTTCTGAATGGACGATGGAAAAATGGAAAAAGAATGATGGAAATAGCATGGAAACATGCTATTCCTGAGCACAGCTCATATTACAATGCCCACCTCTGTGCTCTGGTTATCCATCTCTGATAGAAATTTCAGGTTTTTGGAGAAACAAAGTCTCTGGGTTTGACTTAGAAAGGCTCAAAAAAATCCTAGCAAGAGCTGTAAAATTAATGAGATCAGTGCTTGGCTCCACCTCTGCAACACATGTCAGGAGGGAAAGCAGAAAAGACACACTTTTTCACTAGCACAAAACTCAGCTGTGAGACTCTTTCCACTTTGTTCTCTTGGCACGCAATGGTCCAAGCAAAGAGCTTTAAAAAAGAGAGTGAGTATGACATGCAGGCAGCCTGAGTGATTTCTAAATTTGTTGTTACATTTCGTCTGTGCCTCCCTGACAAAACGCAGAGCAAGCAGAGATCCTGAGAACTTCTGAATGAGTGACAGCAAAGAGCGCTCCTTGAGAAAAATTAGAAACTGATGGGAGGAAAAAAAGAAGGGTAAAAAAAGAAAGCTCAAGTGAGTCACAGCAGTCATTTTTTTTTAAATATCAAATAAATTATTTCAAACTTACTTTTTTTTTTTTTTTGGCTTCCTCTTCCACAGTTTGAAACCTGACCAACTCTCTTAGGATCATTTTAAGATTTTTTTTTTTTTTTTAAGAGGGAAATAAATACAAGCTGAGGGTGGAGACCTACCACTTACCATGTTTTCCTTACCATTTTCACCTGTGTTGGAGCCTCAGTAGTGAGGAATTAAGTCAGAAGTAATTATTGTTTGACTTGTCAGAAAGAGAACCACAGAAGATTGCTGCAGTGTATACAGAGATGTGCAGCCATAGCATCTAATTTATTTTTGTTCAGAGCATGCTTGGAGTTGTTTTTATTTCATTTTAAATAAAGGCTTTTGGAATCCAAAGGTCATTTCCGTGGAACAACAATGCTCCTTTCAGCAAGGGGCACCTGCAGGGGCTCCAGTGCAGCAGGTCTAGTTGGAAAGCCAGGATAGATCTCGGCTAGGCTCGAGTCATGCTGCGTGGGATATGGCAGCTGGTGAAACAAACGTGATGGGAAGGGAGCCTCTGCTTCCCTCTCGGAGCATTTGCAAGCACCTATTTGTCAGTAAAATGAAGGCCCTGGCTGCAAGGCCTGACGTTGCATTGCCCTGTTCCGGTGCCCACAGCCCATCAAGCATCCTGAGCTGGCAACACCTGGACATGTTATTTCCTTCATTTTCCGGCTCTTCTTCCCTTTTTTTTTCCCCTCAGCTATGCCCCATCTCAGCTTCCACGGACCTGCCTTTCCTCTGCTGCTTCCTCTGCCTGCTCCCCAGTGTGTACACTCCATGGGGACTCGTGTCTTTAGCAGAGGTTTTGTGTCTTTGCAGCTTCCAGCAGCACGAAAAGAAAAAAGATCTATTTCTCTTATTGCCAGATTCTGAAACAAAGAGCAGTTTCTTAATAAAATATGGCACAGGGATCAGATGTTACAGAGAGCACCAGACATTGATTTTAAAATATTCCATTTGCAATGTGCTAATGCTTTCCAGATGCTGCTGGCTTTCGGCAGCAGGTGAATGTGCCTCACTGACTCCAGCCAAGTTAGTGCTCTTATCTGTACCTAAGCAGGTACGTCAAAGTAATGCAATTTACCAGCTCACACAGGAAGCTTTGGGAAAAGCAAGCATCTCTGTTCCCTGCTCCAGTGAGATTACATGCTCCTTTTCCTGTATGCTTCCCAAATAGTTACTCATTCAGACTTCCAGCAGGCAGAAGATGATGTATGTATATATACATATACATGTAGTCTGTTCTTTGTCTTAGAGACATGTATTTGCTACAAAGGAAAGAGTGGGTTTTGCTTTTTTTCCTCTACTGCAGTACAGTTCCCAGCTGCACTTTCTGCATTATCTCTGTCAAAGAATCATCAAGGTTCAGGTCACTTTGCTTTAAATTATCTTTTATTCTGTGTTTTATTTTATTTTATTTTTATCCTCACACGGAAGCTCCGAGGGAGTGGCCTAGACGAGAACACAGTGCGATGGATTGAGAACTGGCTGGATGGCAGAGCTCAGAGGGTAGTCATAAATGGGGCCGAGTCCAGTTGG
>JAUBOD010000030.1:6767505-6781818 GCA_032353885.1 Nothura maculosa
TTTTTTTTTAATGTGGTAAAGAAGACAACAGGATCACCCAAGCCGTGTGCACATAAGAAGTCACCTGGAGCCAAGCCGGCTGCGGCAGAGCCAGTGAGCCGAGGTGGAGGAGCAGGGAGGGGAACGTGGAGTGAAAAGGTTACTGGAGAAGCCTTCGGGACAGCGTGCCTTCCCGCGGCCCATGTGCTGCTCTCAAGGAAAAGATCCCGTGATAAGCGTGGTCATTAAGATAACGCCGGGTACACGCGGACCCACCAGCTGCGGAGCTGGAAGGCTGCAGCAGCCCTCCCCATGAACCTTGGCATGGGAAAGGGCAAGGGTGCCCCGCGGTGTCTCGGGAAAGGCTCTCCTCATTGCTGTTTCTCCACAGCTAGTGGAGTTTAATGGGGGCACCCACGTGCCAGAGCTCAGCAGAAATCCCACCCCTCCTTTTCCTCTTGGAAAGGAGCCACGTGAAGTAACTATAGCTGTGCTCCCAGCTGCACTGGAATTCTCTCATCCCTGATCTGGCCTGCTGGCTCCAGTTGTTCTGGAGCAGCCAACAGGGAAGGGGGCTGATAGCAGGCACCAGGCCAGGCCGCCTCATCCAGCCCTTCTGACAGGAGGGATGCAGACGGCTGAAACAAGCAGGAACCAAGCAAAATCATTCCTAAATCAGAAAAAGTTGGAGGGGGCAATTAAGACTATTTAAAATAGGGGTAATAATATTGTTTCCCAGCTGGGACTACAAGACCTAGCTTGCAGGTACCACAGCAGAGCCTTTCTAAAACACTGTTCTGTGTGTTACGAGGTTGGCCGTCTGGCCAGCCTGCCCCTGGGATGCTTTCCTGCCTTGCCTGCAGGCATGGAGGGGTAGGGGGAGAGCATGAGGAGGGAACAGGCTGTGGTGAAGGCACAGAGGGACAAAGCACCAGCAAAAAATCCCATGCCAGCTGTGAGGATTTTATAGAGTACAGGAAAGGGAAAAGATGGGAGGCCAACAGTGAGAGGCCAAATCAGGGCAAGGAAAGAGGCTGGACAAGAAATCTGAGGGAAAAGGGAAGACAGAGCAATAAGGCATTTACTGGAAAAGGGGTAGGGAGCTGGTTGTGAGGGTGAAGACTTCGCTGTGGGACCACGGGAAGTTTCTGGAAAGCAGCATGGAGAAGGCTGGCTCTTCTCTCCCAAATGACTCATTTTAAAGCCACCTGGGGCACTGACCTTGCCAGGTGGCACAGGTACATGTACGGACAAAAGGGCTCCATTCTTCCAGAGTTAGATGCTGGAGTGTGGAGAGAAGAGCAGGAGGAGGAAAGGAAGGAGAGGCATAGATGCAGGTGTGGTCCTCAAAACAAGATAAAAATAACTCAGCTGTGCCAACTGATGACTAGGGGGGGCCTGGAAAACATCAACATTTCTGTCTCTTTCTGGAAAATACACAGCCAAGCACCCACCACTGCACTGAGCTCTGTGAGAGTTGCCCCATCAGAGAAAGTTACTGCTGCCCCCAGGCGAAAGCAAGAGCCCAGCAACTCAGCTCAGCCCTTTTGCAGAGGCATTTCTTGCATAAACCTGGGCCAAAGCACCTCAGAAATGTCCCCAGCACAGAAATGACCCCTCTGTGCATGCAGAGCACCCCATCCTAGTGCAGCTTTCCAGATGACCCTCTTCCTCTGCAGACACTTGAGCCACCGTGTTTAAGCCCAGCTCACCTGGGAGCAGCAAGGTGGTAGAGCCAGCCCCTCTGTTACCTGTAGTTCAATTATGGGGAAAGACCCTGAGCTGAAAGATCATCCCCGTGCCACCCTGTGCAATTGCATTCAGAGCCAACAGTTCCCAGCCCATATCTAACCTGTGCAAGCTGCTCCTAGGGTTTGGAGAGAGCAGCTCCCTCCCCTGTGGAAGGCAAGCCTGCTGCTTGAGCAGGGTACTAATAAAGCTTGGCCTTTCCTTCAGCTGCAGGGCTAATTTAGGGTGGCTCCTTCCCTCATCTCCCAGCACTGCTGATTTTCATGGCAGTTTCAGGAGAGCAGTGAAACCACCCAGAGTGGTTGGTGGCAGCTCCCAGGCCGCAGCTGGTGGCAAGGAGCAGGTCCGCGCTGCCCTCTCCTGATCTGCTTGTGCTGGAGGTGCCAGTTTGGAGGCAGTCTGGATTTTCAGCTTAATTCAGGACTTTCCTCATGTGTGACTGGATTAGCTTGAGAGAAATAAATAAAGAAATAAAAAGAATGGAGACAAAGTTCAAGAGCAGGAACCCTAAAGCTGCCAGTGCTTAGATGCAGAGAAAGCAGTGAGCGAAAGCGTCTTTGCAGCCGGGAAAGTTAACGTCTACCTCCTTTCCTCCCCTTTACAACTCTGTAACTTTCTGTGCTCCCTGCCTTTTCCTTTTTTTTCCTTTTCCTCCTTGCTATCTAATTAAATTTCCTCAGATGACTGCGTTTCAGGCCGAGAGCCTAGCTGTGGGAGGTACATAAGCGACGGAGCCCTTGGCCAGCCTCCGGCCCAGAGCACGTCGGCGCGCTCCGTGCGGCCGAGCCCGCCCGCTCCGGCTGCTCTGCACGCCTGGGAAGCAGGCGCAGGGCAGAGACAGAACCAAGGGCATGTCGCAGTTTCCATCACCGCTTAGCTGATAAGCAGCACTCCCTTAATGAGGGCTTTATATACCTGGCAAGACTATATGGTTTGCTGGGAACAAGAGTCTCTTTAAGGCTGCGTGCTGGACCAGCAAGGAGCAGTCATGGGAGGCAGGGAATCATGGACGCTAGATCAGCACGGTCAGCTATGGGAGGCCCCACAAGCTGGCTGCCCCACTGATGTAAGCGAGCCCCATACCACAGCAAAGGGATGGAAAGGGTTGGATAGAGAGGCTCTCCTGCTCGCACCAGTGTGGCTCTCAGGAGCGGCTGAGAAATCTCTACTGGCTGCCTTGGAGGCAAAGTCCCTATGGAAAGCAGCAAAATCTTTATTCTGCACATTTAGAGGTGCTGAATTATTAAGGAGAAGAGATATCTTTGGGCTGCAGTTGGAGCAGAGAGCTTTACAGGGGACTGCTGCTAAGTGTAATGGACTTTTGCTGGCAAACCATTTCTGGTAGATGCAGGATTAGGGTATCTTCATGACACCTCCGTCACTTAGGCAGTATTAGATGACAAAACCTGTTATTCTGAACTTTGCAACTGGAAGAAGGTGGTCAAAGTGCTTCCTGTTGGGAGAGCCAGATTAGAGAGCAGGAGAAAACCGCTTTCCCTGGTGTGTGCTGGGCCCAGTATTTGTTAGGCACAGGGAAACAACGGGACCAGCTGGCTCCTCAAGTCCCCTTCCACAGTGCTCAGTCACTGTGAGGCTGCATATGATGAGTTGTCCCCTGACACAAAATGTTTCTTGTCATGTTTTGGCCAGCACAAGCTAGTAGAAGATCCAAAGTTGCCACTGACGAAAGCCAGGGAAAGATTTTAGGCCATCAAGAGAAATGACAGTGTTTGAAAGCAGCTGCCCTAGCAATCCTAGCTGCCTAGCACATCCCTCCCTGAGCCTTCTGAGCACATGAAGAAAAAGAAGAAAGTCTTTCGGAGCAACAGATAAGGCCAACAATGAAACCTGGCACTGAGACACAGGAGAACAGCCAAGGCCTTGCGTTGCCCTTCAGAGATACACACACGGCCTTATGCACGGGGATGGAGACTTAGCAGTCTAATAGATAGACAGATAGTGCAACATTTGTTCTATAAAATCTGGGTCATTTGTAAGCAATGAGGAAACTCTCAAATACTTTGGAGCCAAACTTCTTCCCTCCCTTCTGCTTCCACACAGCTGAAGTGGTATAAGCGGTCTGTAGTTTCCAAGCCTCACGAATATGCCAAAATTGGGCTGGATTTGTGGAAAGTGACTTCCTGATGCTACCTCAGGCACTTCCTGCTTCAAAAAACCAGGCCAAAGACAACATACCAAAGCCTGCTCGTCCAAATTTTGGTATGGCGTCTTTACTCCCACATGGAGCCATAAATTATGAAACTGCTTTAAGGTCAGATGTTTTGACTTTAAGGCTGCTCAGAGAAAAATACTGTTATAATATCGAGTATAGGAAAATTTTGGAAGTTGATACCTTAAATAAATTTATTCTTCTGTCTGCTGACACCAGGAGTCGTCAATCCTTTGTTATTTAATGATACCCTGAGATCAAAAGTCTCTACATCAACGCAGCATCGTTGTGAAAACTATTGTAATTTAACATGGGTATCACTGAGCAACTATTTTAGGGGCCTGAAGACAAGGAAAGTGGATTACAGCTGGCTATGTTGTGGTGGAGTGACAAGAAAATCTTTGCTCATAGAACTCATAATCAAACACACAAGAAAAAAAATGAAATAATCAGGCTGCAGAGAAAGCCAAGTGTTAAAGTATGATATGTACCAGAGCTGCAAGGACTGCAGCTTTCTGTTCAAATTAATGGACTCACTTGTTTTAGTTTCCCCTGAAAAACGTTGTATTAGTTAAAATACAGAGGACTCTTCCTTTGCTATGTACACAGTCATCCTGGCACCAACAGCCAGGTCAGCTGCATTGCCATGGGCTGTGTGTTCGGAACCGCTTGGTGGGTGGATTAACAGCTTCACTTTTTACTGTCAGCTTTTAAGTTTTCAGAAAAATCACAAATGAGGCTGCAAAATGTCATGGAGATGACTTAAAAAAAAAAAGATTCTGTAGGGTTTTTAGCCACTTAATTTGAGAAGAGAGAGGCTCAAAGGCTCCTTCCTCATGCTTTCCCAAACCCATCCCTTTGGGGCTGGGAATTTACTTAATTGTTTCTTTTGTTTGAAATTGTGGTGTCTTTGATAATTGCAGGGCTCCAGGATCTGAAGCTTCTCTGAAGAAATTACTGTGTTTGTCAGTGCTGAGCAGTGCAGCTACTTGGGAGGAATCTTCAGGTTGCAGTTGTGTTTGGGATGAAGAACATCTCTCATCTTGTGTCAAGGGATTTGAGAAGTTACCAATAATGTTTAATATGAAATTAATATCAAGAGGGAGCAGATGGGAATTACGAGCTGGCCAGGGTAGGGATTGAAAATAAAAAAGGCATGACTTGCTGTCCGTATCTCCCTGCTGAAACACAGCCCCAGCAAAGCTGCAAGTCAGCCAGCAACCTCCCATTAAAGCTGAGGTTTCTCCTGGTGGAAACCCAGCCCCTCGCGTGATGGGGAGGGATTAATTTAATGTCTCTGGCCAGTTTAATGTCTCTGCAGCGGCTGGTGCAGTGGCTGCAGCTCCGTGCCAAGCGCTGCTCCCAGCTCCTGCCCCGGCCTCGGCCGGGAGGATGGGCTGGAGATGGTAGCGCTGCTGTGGGGCACTCCTTGGAGATGACCCCTTGCTCTTCACACACACCATGTCGGCCAAATGACTCAGCCGTGCTCTGGCCTGACGCAGCCCTCATTCCTAGGAAAGCCGGAGTGACGTGAATCTTCTTGTCGCATCCGTGCCAGCTCCGTGTGTCCTGCTGCCGCTGCAGGTGGTGGTGACCCTGCTGGGGAGGACAAGCCCATGCTGGATCACCAGCACCAGCCCTCCTGCTGGGGGCCTCTGTCACCCAGCAGGGCCAGCCACTGGCACACAAGGCTGCTGATAGACTAGCACAGGTCCTGTCCCTGCTCACCCATTGATTTTGATGCAAGTAACATTGGAGCATTAAAATGCCAATAACGGCCTGAGTTATGCCATGGGTAGGGCAGAGTGCTTCTTCCCTGCTCTGAAATAGCTCCATTTATAGACAAGCTCTTTGGGATGGATGATGCTCAAGGCTGATACCGGTCTGTTGCGTAGTGTTCCCAGGCTGTATCACCCCTGAATTTGACTGACTCCTACCTGGGATCAGCTGAACTCAGAGCAGCCCCTGAGCAGTCCCCCTATTCCCAATCTCCGGGAAGGAGGGATTTGGACTCTGTGGATCTGACGCTGGCACACCATATTGCTGTTAATGATAATGCTCACGCACTGTAATGCCAGCAAGCCTCATCTGTCAGCAAGGAGTCCAGCATTAGAGACCCCAACAGGGTCAAAGTGCCTGGTAGCATCTGGGCTTATGCCTGCTGAGGGCAAATCAGAGCCTTAGCCTATGCTGGTGAGAGGACGCTGCTCAGAAACCTGGTGCCTGCACCACGGTTGGGATCAAGAGGGAGCAAGAAGTGCCACCTCATACTCATCTCCTTGTTTCAAAGTGCTTCTGGAGAGAAGGAGCAGGAGAGAGACACATAACACAGGCTGCTGAGAAGTATTTTGGTTTCCAGTGTAACTTGAGTCATTTGGAATGGAAAGTTTCCATCAACTCTCCCAATAAATCTAACACACTCATTTAAAAGAAAAGAGAGAGAGACGAAAAAAAAAAAAGGCTTTTGGTGCTGGCTTGAGGAACATAACAGAGCAGTGAGAGCACTGGCACTCACCACTCACCGCAAGCAGGTACATGATGTTCTCAGACAAAGCTGGGGCAGTGGAGAGGGCACTGGGCTACAGGAGACTATTTTGCACAAAGGGAGCCTGTTTGTCCATGAGGGTGGTGCTAAAGCAGAGGAAAATTTAGGCTTGAATTAGAGCAAGTGGGGAAAAATACATGCAACTTTGGACAAAATAACAAAATGCATGAGAAGCTTTTCGGGCGGTGTCCTATGCAGCTGCTAAAAGCCCACGTGGTGTCCTTTGCATTAGCTGGCTATGAATGTAAATCTAGGATGGAGTGCCAACCTGCTCTGCTCGGCATCTCAACTTCTGCCCAGGCCTTGGAGGTTTGTTCTGGGACACTTCCATTATGGCAGTGTGGATATCCCAGCTGCTGGATTGCCCTGGCACCAGGAGCTCACTGCTCGACGCAGGACGCCAGGGCTGGCTATTTTCAAGCTGCTCCCAGCAATCCTTAGGTCTGGCTCCTGCACCAGTGCCTGGAGCTGGCTGTAAAGGCAGGTTGCGGTGGGGGATGGAGGCCAACAAACCGATTTGCCTGTAATTATTTCACAGCCTCTTCACAAATGAGCTTAAGCAGCCCCTTTCCCGGATGCTGCTGCCTGCAAGCGTGGGCTGGGCAGAGGAAGGAGGCTGCTGAGGACAGGAGGGCTGTGGGATGCCAGCAGCAGTAGCACGGAACTCCAGTGCACCCAAGCGGCCGCTTCCACAAAGCCTGGGGCACTTGCTGCCCACCTGGCTGGAACTATGCGTGACCCTCTTGCTGAACTCATGTCCATGGTGCTAACTTAGCCCTTCAGCCAGCACCCTGTATCTAAACTCCAGCTTAGGGCTTCAGAATGAAAGAAAAACTTGTAACTGAATTCTACAAAGATCTAGGCTACTCAGCCTGCAGTAGAGTATTGCTGGCTGTCCTCCACCCAGAACTGTAGGTTTTATTAAACTCTATCCCTGTTTTACATCTCTATCACAACACAGCAATTGCAATCATGCATTCAATTTGTGCATGATCGTGTCAGAATATTCTGTGTATTCTATCCTTGCTCTGTACTTAGCAAGAAGGATTCAAATAAAATAACAGCAGAAAAGAAAGTACAGTAGAATTATAGAATCACTATGGTTGGAAAGAACCTTCAAGATCCTTGAGTTCCACTGTAAGAAGGCCAGCCCCCATAATAATATTAAATACCAGCAGACATGGGAGCAACACAGAATGACTCTAACAATCGGTGCAGGTTTCCTGCATTCAGGAACCTAACACAACTTCTCAGCTCAGCCGAGAGACCAGCAGTCCAGGGGGCTGTGAAAGTTGGCCCGAATTTGTTTCTCCCACTCTTTGCCAGGCCACTTTGGACAAACTATTTGATAGGCTTTTGCCAACACAAGTAAAGGACCAGTTTGCAATATTCAGCATCACGTTCTTGGTAGAAGAAACTATCCCCACCCTTTAAACACCCTACAAAACCTACCCAGACTCTCTGATTTAGGCTGATGCTCAGGACATCTTCATGCTTTGTCCAGGAGGGCCCATGATGGGAAGGAATGGGTCTGAGGATATCTTTAAGGGTATTCTGTTGGCAGCCTGAAACAAAGTGCAAAGAAGAGGAAAGAGGGCATCAAGACGCTTTGAATAATCATCCTTTTATTTTAAAACAATGTGGTGTGGTGATGTGTCTTACAAATAGGACTTCAGCACCTGAATTTTATTTGCCTGGGATTTTGGTATAGGGCTTTTCCAGCTTTGTAAGAGCAAACCACTGAAAAAAAGATCAATACAAGCTCAGGTTGAATTGAAATCACTTACAGAGTGTTTTTGGGTTGAGTTGTTGTATAGTGTGTGTAGGTAAGAACTATTACATTGTTCTTACATAGTTTCATTGCCAGCTTTACCCAACCCTTGCAGGAGTGACATTAGTGTTTCCCTGGAATTTTGGAGTTTCCTTCCTTAGTGGTTACAAACAAACATCTGTCTCTTTATGAACTAGAAAAGAGATGCACCTGAGTTAGGTGTGAAATCTTGGTGTAGGTTCAGCATAGGAAGTTTGACAAATCACCAACCAACACCTCAAGGAGGTGTGTTAGCAGTGCCCATGACAGGGTAAAATGGCAGTATGTGCTATGTCTCTCTCTAACTAAGGTCTTTTAAGCTGTATTTTAGCTATTGAGGCTTGCTAAGACTTGTATTTGATTTCTGAGATAATTTCTGCTTAGCAAATATTCATGAAACTCAGTCTTCTCTGATTTACTAAGCATGTATTATACAGAGCTCAATACTCAGATGCTGTTTGTGGATTCCAGCTTGTTTTTAATAAATTATGTCTATTTGGGGATGTAGATGATGAGTATGTATTGATTTTTTTTCTAAGTTTATTTAATTGAAGGCTGAAGGTTTGCAGAGACTTGTTTTGAGAACTCCTAGGATAGCTTTTGCTGTGGTTTCCTAAATCAATGAGAAAAGTTGAATACTGCGTCATAAACAGGGATGTGGTTCTTAATTTCATGTAGAAAATCTCTGCTCTTGTTAAATTCCAGCTAATGAAGGCAACCCACTGCAAGTTTTTTTGGCATTCTGGAATCACATAACAGTCACCCCAGGCTGTTTGCTGGGATTGCTGTCACCTTCACATGCTCACATCCTTCACAATACCAACCTCTGTTGGTCTAGCAGGGGCTTTAGGAAATTATCACACATTGCACACATGCTTAGCAGAGAGAAGAGATCATCTCGGGCGTTTAGTCTGGAGAAGATCAGACTGGGAGGAGATCTTATTAGTTATAGAAGCATCTTAAAGGGGGCTGTCGAGAGCATGGGGTCAACCTGTTTACAGCAGTGGCCAGAAACAGGAGAGGCAATGAGCACAAACTGAAGCACAGGAAGTTCCACAAGAATTTGAGGAAAAACTTCCTGCCTATGATGGAAGAGTTTGGTCAGAGAGGTTGTAGAGTATCCTTCCCTGGAGATACTCAAAGGATGCGATCCTGTGCAATGTGCTCTGGGTGACCTTGCTTGCGCAGGGTGCTGGAGCAGATGATCTCCAGAGGTCCATCCAACCTGTGTCTCTGTGATGAGGAAAGCATGGCAGTTTCTAGGGGTTCCTCCTGCCCTTTTAAGGCAGCATTTCTCCAGAGCAGAGGCCCATCCTGGAGCCCTCCATGGCCAGAACTGGTGGAGGGTATCTGAACACCTGAACACAAGTGGCTGTCTACGCTATGCCTTTTGTGAAGGGTCCTAGATATATCCCTCTTCTCCAATCCTTTTGTTCCAGAGATACTTCTAAAATATTTCCAGATTTTTTCAGGCGTTGAAACTCATTGAGGCTATCTTTTTTTTTTTTTTTTTTAAATACTGAATTGTAGTAACTCCAGAAGGCTTTATAAAAACCACGACTTGTCTGTGTTTAAGGCTCTAGCAGGATCACCGCTTTAAAGAGCCTTTAATACATGAAAAGACAGTGCCTGGGAGCTGCCTGTGTTATCTGAGACAGTAACCAGGGCAACGGGAGGCAAACATGGGATTAGGTCAGTCTCCTTCTCCGAGCTGCGTGGCTCTTGCAGGGTCACAGGGCTTGGCTTCCAGCCGGGTGCAGCAGGGAAGAGCCTGGGGATGTCTGCACTAAATGTGTGTTGCCTGGGCACACAGGGCGAGGGAAGGAAGAGAATACAGCTTAGGTCTTTCATGGTTGTATGTGCTTCATAAAATGCACGTCTTACACATCTTGCACATGATCATTGCTCCTCATTAAAACTTCGTATCTCGTTTGCTGGCAGGGGTCTGCTCAAGGGTGGGTGGTGCCATGAAGGGACAAGCTCCAGAGGGGGCACAGCTAAGATGCTGCTTTCATCTGATGTGGATACCCTTGGTTTCTGCTGCCCAGCACCAGGGTGGAGGACGGTCTGTTGGCATCTCTCCTTTGCTGGATGCGTGTTCTCCTAGGCCATGTGCTGAGCATCTGGTCCTACCATCTCCTGCACGCTGGCACTTCTTCATCACACAGCAGGGGAAGCTCTTAGTGATCTGTGTAGCTGTAGAGCTCATGCTCACCCCAGTGTATCCTCGTCACACCAGAAGTAATGGTTGGTGTCCAGAAGGTCTCTGGATGTGCTCCGTCAGTGCAAACCAGGGTCTCTCTGCGCCAGGCTCATGCCCTAATATACTTTGTCTCTAGGAAGGGAAGAAAAGTCAAGGGAGAAAGAAGAGGGTACAATATCCAAACAAAAGACCAAGCTGATGAAAGATTATTCTATTATTCACTAAGTGTATCTCCAGGATGAGTAACAGAGGAAGTGTGAGAGTAGAGCTTACAGTTGCATAACATTTAAAATATTTATACATGAAATTTAATCTCTACTTTTTGGCATTTGTTTATGTTATTAGGGACAGGACTCAGTCTAGCCACTATTTTTGAACAGGAGTATCTTTATAGATTTCCACTGATGACAAGGGGACATAAGTGTATTTGTGTGTGTATGCACCTCCTCCAAACCTGGAGTTCCCATGATCTGAGCGGTTCTCCATACATATTTTGCCCTCTAATTGGCTTTAAGCCTCCTGCTTAAGGGGAAAAGCCAGGAAATTCCCAAGCTGCAGCCAGCATTAAAAATAATCCTTTTGGTGGGATTGGGGATACTTGGGTGTAATATCCATGCAGAAGCCTGCAGAGATCCCCGTTCTTTTTTTGTCATGGTGGTAGCTGTATCTGTCCATGATAACTGACTGTTAAATGGTGCAGGATGGAGGCTGGGACCCCTCTGACCCACAATTGCACATTCTCTCTGCTGCAGGGAGAACAGGAATTCACCTACCTATGGCTTTTCCCAACCTGCCAACATTTTGCTCATTACTAGTTTTAATAATAGCTGAAAGAGGAGGACTCTGCTCAAGGAATCTCACAGAAGATGTCCTTTCTGTTGTGTTCAAGCTGTGCTGATCTGCTTCCTCTCTGAAGGTGCCTCCTGTCTCCAGACTACTGGAGCACTCATAGGTGCCATGTGCTAAATATACAGGACCGGAAAGAAGCTCCAGGATCTGAACCTCCAGTTCAGAGATAATGAGAATTAAGTAGCTAGTGCCAGGGGCATCTCTCTTCTGAAATACCCCACATGGGCACACCAAGTTGCGACTTCTTGCATCACTTACACTCCCTTTGCTTTTCATTCCAGTGCACACTGTTAATTCAAGTAGCCACCCTAGAAGAAAAGCATCGTGTACTAGAGGGGCTGGTGGCTGTAAGAACTACCATGTATTTAGAAGTGGGTGCTAAAATCCTTCTGTCAAGGACTGAGGAGGAAATCAAGAAAACAAAAATGCTGTAGTTTGATCCTCCACAATCGTCTTCCACCTCCTCCCCCACCACAGCAGTGGGAATTTTACACTGTCATACAAAATTAAACTTCCACTTTATTCTCCAATCTAATCTCTCCCTCCACAATATGATCCCAGGGCTTAATCAGATTATGATCCTCCATATCACACTGTAACAAATGGTCTCAGCTGCCAAGCTAAGCAGTTTAATGAGATACCGCGTTGATTATAAAATGAAACACAGGGCAGATATTTCAAACAAAGGAGTTGTTTGCTCAGTGCCATCCGTGGAACATGGTACACAGGCTGCAAGGAAACCCTCACCTAACCTAATGGCATGTCCTGTAGAGCCCATCGATCTTGCAGGAGGAAAAACCCCACCCTTCTGTAAGAGTTTGGATAGAGAACTATGCTTTGTTAGGCTGGTGGTGGGCTGCTCCCTTGGAGACACTGACACAACATTTGCTGGCTGGGAGGGATCTCAACGCAAAATACGGGAAATGCAGTTTGTCTTTGTTCAGATGTTATTAGATCTTATCTAAACATAATAGCCCAAGATGTAGCTCATGACAAATCAATACCATTGTTGTTAATCCAAATGCAATCAGACACTTTTATTTTTTTGTCTTCCTGCCTAGATAAGAACAACCCTCCCCTCTCCAAATTGTAACCATAATGTAATTCCCTCTCAGCAGCTAATGGCATTCATAAATTAGGCTCAAGACCCATTGTTCATCTAATCCTTTTTGCTGCTATTAGCTCTGGTCACTGGTCTGTTGCTGCTCCAGTCTACGGTATTTTAATGACACAGCTAGAAAACAGCCAAACTCTTCAGCTTGGTTTTAGAAAGCCAGGTTGGTATTATAAGGAGGGATGCTCTCTGCCATCAACTTGAGCGCTTGGACCACCAGGGAATTGTAGTTCCAAAATGGCTGTTAACTGAGGAATGCAAAATGGACACTCATATAAATGACTGATTCTGTCTTGAGCTCAGATCTTACGGAGATGATGAATCAGTTCACTCCCATCTGTGGGAATATGGTTCACTTCAGAGATAACTGGAACAGAGAAAGCCTTTCAAGCAGCCTAACCTGATTTGCTAAAGGAAATCATTGACTATCGTTGATCCTCCTTTGAAGTTGCAGTTTTTTTTTAATGGAACTTGAACCTGTGGTGTTCTTTGCTCTTCAGCACAAGGATAACTGGCGTCAATTAATACTACATACGTGAAATGCTCTTACAGGACATACTGATGGGATCTCCTCGGGACACTGCACACAATCAGGTTATTTATGCTCAGATAAAATGCGATTGAGAAAGGTGCAGAGCAGAGATGGAAGAGAGATTTTACCAGAGAAAAAGAGAGCTTTTGCTGTGTTTGATCGTGCTCAGCTAAAGCCAAGGGAGCTGACGATTACCGTTGTGATGGCTGTACAGACAGCAAACCTCATGGAAGGAAAGCAGCAACTTGAGTCTTTAATGGTGGAAAACCAAATGACGATGGCTGAAAATGCTGAAGGTCCAGAGAAAGTTTCTAATTATCTGTGCAGGTCTGAAACAGCCTATCTACCAGAAGAGCCAGGGGAAAAGGATCTGAGTGCCTTTACTCTTGATTCACTTGGGGAAAGAATTAGTGAAGGTAAGGGACCAGACTTGATGAGTGATGAAATCACTCCCAGCCTTGTGCTCTTTCCATCTCAAATGAAGATCCCGGGAAGTCATAGCTTGTTTTTTTAAAGATCTTATCTGCTAGGGATTTTTTTTTTAAATTATTTTTCATGTGCTGTGTTTACTTTTCATTTCAGCACTAGCTTAGAACTGGAATTGTAAAATCTCTTTGGCACTAATTAAATTAATAAAATTCCTTCCCTGGAAAGTGTGATCTCTTCAATTACAGTATTTGCAGCTGTGCACCTCAGGCAGGCCCGGCGGTGTCAGTGACAAGATGGGCACAAGAAGGGAACATGACCTGCCCTTTGCTGCTGAGATATGGTGCGGCTGCAGATGGTTCCAAAGCAGCTCACAAATGCAGCAGAAGGCTTTGGCTTTTGGGTAACATTTGTTACTCAGCAAATATTCTCTGGCTTCTCCAAGGCAACAGCAAAGAAATGATAGGCCAGATGCATGGATCATACTCTGAATGACCCTGCATGCAAAGCAGTGCTCTGGCAGGCTGAAGGGGAATGGATTCGAGCCTCTCTCAGGTATGCACCCTTGGGGTAAGTTTCTTCTAGCTATTTGATTTCAAGAAAGGCTTCTCTAAGAAAAGAAACAAAAAGATATTTAACTTTTTAATCCAGAAGGCTTTACCTTGCACGAGTCGCAGTTGGGTGGCTGGTAATCACCAGCACCCAGGGGAGCCTGAGAATATGCCATTCTTTCTTCTAATTACTACAAAGCTTTTCAATCTGATTAATTCTTTCCTTGATGTATTTCCTTGTAATTTCTATTTGTGAGGTTGCTAAGGGTAAATTAGAGACTCTTTCCTGTGGAAAAGATATTCTTTGTTCTCTCGACTGGCCTGGTGTCTGTTAGGATCTGTGCATTCCTCTTAACCCATCCAATGTTGTCCAAGCCAGGCCTGA
>JAUBOD010000030.1:6808648-6823434 GCA_032353885.1 Nothura maculosa
TGTTGGAAAAGGTAGAGCTGTTGGAAAAGGTAGAGACTTCCAGAGATGTCTTCCCTTGTCACGGTGATAGGACAAGGAAGCTCATGCTAAGAGTTATATAGACAGAAAGAACGAAACACTGACGTATGAAACGCTGTCCTTCCCTTGCAGTTTCCCCCATTCTTGGTCTTTCACCCTGTTTTCCCTTATCTTGGGCCAACAAACTACACAAACAGGCTCCAGTCAGAGCCAGACACAGCCGGCTTCTGCACAAAGCACAAGCAAAGTTGCCTTTAATGGCAGCCCAGCTGAACCCAGTTGGGAAACAAAGGAGTGTCGGCGTAACGCAGCGCATGATCTGCACATCCAAGGGCTGGTGCAAACCTTCATAATCCCAATGGCTGCTCACAGATGCCCTCCCTAACCAAAAAGAAACGTCTGCTGGCCAACTCTTTCAGGCTAGAAACCTGCCTCCGGGAAACACAGCTTGCAAGCACTAGCTCCATGACGAAAACAGAAGTGAAATATTAAATAGTCCAAGTCCTGGAGATAAGGATAAGTCATAAAGTTGTGCCTGATAAGGACAAAATATGGCATTCGATGACTAAATCAAGGGATGACGACTTTGGATGTTGATGCATGTACATCATGTATTGTTCCTAATCCTTCATGAGGCTGCGGATAAAAATGACGGGATTTGAAAAGGTTTCAAAATCCCCCATTTAATGTCATAGGGGCTTCTGAAATGCATATGTTAGAGAAGAATCAGAAGAGATACTTAAGACTGTTGCGTTTTTCCTTTGCACTAAATGAAACAAGAACAAAGAGGATGTCTGCAGCAGTCTGTGCCCAGCAAGTGACAACAGGCTTCAGGAGACCAGCTGGACTTAGCTCCATTTTGAGGAAAATGCAGCATAACACAAGGCCTTGTACCAATACCTGTCATTTGGACTACTTTTTTAGACTAAATTTTAAAATACTCATCCCCGAGGTGCTCTAGCATCCGTCCAAAAGCCTTGGTATTTAAAAAAATCTTTCAGTTATTTTTTCTTGATGAAAATGCCAAAGTCAGAAAATCCTCTTACTCATCAATTAAAACAGAGCACTGGTTCCCATTCCCCACAGCCACATTTATTCAGATTCAGACAGTATTTCGTCACTGGGCAGATGACAGGAGATACAGTCAAGCTACTTCTTACCCCACTGCTAGTTAATGAAAGCAAATATTCAAATTCTGCCGTTTCCTGCCAACACGTTTGGACAGAACCCTTGAGGAAGGGCCCATATTTCTCTGCATTTGCATCACATCATCATATCATAGAGAAGGGGCTCCTGAAGCCCCAACCAGTGTTTTAGGCCATTCCCCTAGCACACATGTTAATAGCAACGCCAGAGACATTTGGCTAGGTTAAACCCCGCAAGTGTTTCCAGTCTTTCAATGTCAAGCAACACAACTGAAGCCGGTAGTAAATTGATTCTCACATTCCACTGGCTCCAGTTTTTTGTTAGAAATGATTTGTGATAGATATGGTGGAATATATTGATTAGTACTGACAGTCCCAGTTTCCCAGGCGCTTTGTAGCACCACCGCTCCGAAATGACCTGCTTTCCACCTTGTCAATTTTCTTCTGCAGAGCCGGTTACAAATATCTATTCTATTAGGAGTTCGCTTCAGTCCCCTCCAGAAAACAAAGCAAAAGAGGGTCAGTTAAGTAAAATCAGCACAAAAAATAGGTTTGCAGTGTTCCAGAAGAGCTTGTTTTTATTGAAGGGTTTTGTGTCAGGGGAAGAAAAGGCACAAAATAAGTTACAAAGACATTGTACGAACAGTATGAGGCAGAGGCAGTACGAGAGCTGTTACAAATCACCTAAAAGTTGGCTTACCAACGTACATTATCTACAAAAACCTTAAAAGAAAAAGGTATTTAAAATATTCAAAAATAATTCAGAAATTAGGAGTGCTTCCCAGAGTGTAAAGATCAACCACATTCATTTTTGACTGTATTCACCCTGACGTTCACCTGGGCTTACCACCACCACCTGAAAATGTAAAATATTACTGAATTCCTTTTTCTTTTTTTGTAAACTCACTTCACACTTTAAGATTCTGATATTCACCTTTTATACCTCTAGTAAAGTACACAACTATTGTAAAGTAGCATGCTTATAAAGTACTTTGAGAAACCTTATGAAGTTTTTTTTTATATAAAGGAATAGGCAAGTAATTTTTCCAAATATTTCTACATTTTTTACTATGGCCCTCATCAATAAAAAAAGCCCCTGATGGAATCTATGAATACTACCACCATTAAAAAAAAGGAAAAAAAAAAGAAAAAAGTTTAGGCTGATTATACTGGTGAATTCTGTAAGATTCCAAAAACACAGACTTTTCAGTAGTACAGCTGTGACCTAACAACTGTGCATTAAAAAGGTGAGAAAACAAATAAAGAAGAGAAAGAATATACCCACTTTTGAAATTTGTCAGTCCTTGTTTTAATGTGGAAGGCTTGTAACACTCAGTATTCAAATAATCCAAATTAAATATTGGAATACACACCCGTGCGTGTCCCATCTATGTACAATTGGGTTCACTGCCACAAACACAAATCAGCTGCCCCAGTTTCCTTGTTCCCATTGTTCACCCCGCAGCTGACAATGACTTTGGATCATTGGTTCAAATCAAACATTGGCATGAGGAGATGTAATTATCCAAGTCTATAAGATGTAGAGACTATACAAATATTTCCTCTCATGATAATGAAAAGTTGAGTAGAGAGAATGAAGAGACTTAGATGCTGTCCTCTGAAATCCATGGGAATACAAATATAGAATCATTATGGTTGGAAAAGACCTTCAAGATAATCGAGTTCAACCATAAAGCCATCACCACCATTCCTGCTAAACCATGTCCCCAGGTGGCCCATCTCCACGTTTCCTGAGCACGGCCAGGGATGGTGACTCCAGCACTTTCCTGGGCAGCCTGTTCCACTGCTTCACCGCTCTTTCCATGGGGAAATTCTTCCTAATGTCCAATCTGAACCTCTCTGGCACAGCTTGAGGCCACTTCCTCTTGTCCTACCCATAGTTATTCTGGAGAAGAGACCAACCCCCATCTCACTGCGACCTCCTTCCAGGCAGTTGTAGAGAGCAATAAGGTCTCCCTGGAGCCTCCTCTTCTCCAGACTAAATAACTGCAGCTCCCTCAGCCACTGCTCTTAAGGTCTCTGCTCCAGCCCCTGCACCAGCTTTGTTGCCCTTCTCTGGTCACACTCCAGCACCTCCATGTCCATCTGGTAGTGTGGGGCCCAAAACTGAACACAGGATTCAAGGTGCAGCCTCACAAAGGCAGGGGGTCTCCAGGAGGCCCAGTGCTGCATAGTCTGCTTGAACCTCCCAAATTCAGCTGATGACACCAGCCTCTTAGCCACGTGTTGAGCAGGTGGTGATTGCTGTTTCTCTCAGCATCCTCCCCTGGCACTGAGGGCAGACAGGAGAACAGCACCTGCCCTTTGGCTCCCTCAACCCTCGAGGGCCTCATACCTGTTGCATAAGGTCACCTAGGAAGGCCAGGTAGGCCAGGAGAGGGATTCACTAGTCACCAGGAGCAGACCAAACGCAGAACTTGGCTATGAGCATCAGGTTATATCCCTACCAGTTTCATTTGCTTCTCACAACCGAAACCCAGAGAGGGGGTACAGCACCAAGCCCTGTTCTGCTAGGCCTGTGCAGTCACTACCTCAGCTAAGGTTAGTTTCTGGCCTTTCTAAAACCAATCAGGGATACACAGGAGAGACTTCATTCCTGATGCACAAGCCTTTAAACTGAATTTAAAAGACCTCTAAGAAAAAGCTTTAGAAGAAGCAAGTCATCTTTTCATTGAAGTCATGCATTCCAATACCAAAAAATGCAATTTCCTAAAATCAACTAAATACAAAATAAAGGTTTTTTAAAAAATAGAAAGAGATAAGTTTGAAGGGAAAGAATGAAGTACTACTAGATTTAGAAGAGTAGAGCAATAAAATAATAAAACTGTAAAAAAATGTGTTTATGTATTTGCAATGACTATGTTAAGATTGGTATAGAAGGAAGCAGTAATGTCTATAGTAGAGACCTCCCCAAACCTTCTGCACACTGGGACGGACACCTCGTTGGTTCAAGGTGAAGCATTCCTTAGGTTTGCCATTAGGGGAGGGCTGTGACACCTTCTGGTTCCACTTTCCTTTGTGCATTATAATCCTCAAACAACGCTGAGGGCAGCCAAGTGCCACGACACATTTCAGACTGGTTTGTCTGCTGCGAAACAAGCCCGTGGCAGCACTGGCTGGCTCTCAGTTTTTTGTCATAATAGGATATTTCATCATATAGCAATATTTCAAGCTCGCTATGACTTTTATATGAATCCTATGAATCCTACAAAGTTCCCTGATCGGCAGCACTCCCTTCTTTTTAAAGCTAGTAAATAAACTAAAATTCCAAGTAAATAAACTAAAATTCCAAGTAAATAAACTAAAATTCCAAGATGCAGTTTTATCAGCCTTTGAAAGTGAGCTTGAACATGTGCAACTCAGGCTCTACAGATTTCTCTACGTGGCCACATAGTGCAGTCTTCATAAATCTTAAATTTTGCATGAAAATTTTCAATTATTTTTTGGTTCATTACTTTTTTTTTTAAAGACAGAAAAAAAAGTTTCAAAAAAAGGTTTTTTTAAAAAAGAAAGAAAAAAGAAAGGTTCAGAACCAAGAGCTACTCAAGTGCACAGGGCACTGAAAGACCAGCAAATGAAGATAACTCTGTCCCCTAAAGCTTCACACAGATGCTTGTAAATACCAGTTTCAGCCGGTCACATGGCAGAATTCCAAGTGACACAGCTAGAACTAGTTTGGGACTGTTGTATTCCAGCAAAAACTCTCTTTGGCACTTACGTCATCTAATAGTGTGGTGTTCCTTTATACACAGACTCATATCAGTCTGATTGAGGACATTCCAAACACTTAAAAGGCCTTTGAAGATAGGGGCACTTCAAATAAATTAGAGCAGAAAAATCTGCTTCCTATTAGGCAATACGGGAGCTTTTTCAGATGACAGAAGAAGCCTTCAGTACTAAAATTATATAAATTTAAATAAATTCAGTAAATTGAAATAATTAAGATACTTTCATACAGCTCTTGTTAGACTTAAAAAAGCCATTTGCTGAATAATTTGAAGGCTGCAATACACTGGACAAGGCATTCAGCTATTTAACATGAAATACTCCTATCAATTTCTTCACCTTATGGTTTGTACCATTGGATCTACTACAGAGAATTCTTTATACGGGAATCTTTCCTCCACACATCCTGCATTAAGATACATGGGAATCAAAATCCAGCTCCCTCCCCACAATATCCCGGTTGGAGAAGAGCTGAAGACAGGCATCTCTGTCACAGGTTCATGCCTGCCAGGCCAGCCTGAGTTCCACCAAAGGGCAGTGATTCTCACGTGCGTTTCTGACACACTTGGAAGGCTGGCACCTTGCGTGCAAGAATGCTGAGATTCAGCAGTGCCAAACAGCACCATCTAGAAAGCTCAAGCAAGCATGGGAAAAGCTAGGCTGAGTACCATCCTAAACACTAACCAAACCCACATTATGAAATCACAAGGAAAAAAAAATCTGGAACAAGAGCCATAGCCCAGGCCTTTTCATTAACGTGCCCTAGGACAAGTGCGCATCTCTGTGCCTTCCTTCCACCCTGTTCCTCCTTAGCACATTGAGGAAGCAGTAGTGGTTTTTTGCAGACTGCTTTGGCATCCTTAGCGGAAAACAGCCACGTTCTCCATGGTTCTGCTAAGGACAGATGGAGAGATCACTAATTTCAGTGCAGTTTATGCAGCCTGTAGCGCTGCCGCAGTTGCACACTGCAAGCAGATCCACACGGCACCGCAACCTTTACAGCCCAGACCATAACAGCAGACGTGGCACCTAGCAAAAACCTCCTCCCTCTTGACTCAGCGCCACTGAAAGAGGCTGTGGTTTGTCATTTGGCACCTGATCTAAACACCAATTGACCTGCAGCTCTTCATTGATGCAGAGTTTCTCATTTTGTGCTACTGAAGGATCATTCAGGGAATCCCTGAAATGCAGCACTTGCCTTACAAGCTGATTATTATCTTTACTTGTTTAAGGGGAGTGGGTTTTTTTTTTTTAAAAAAAAAAAAAAATCACATGTCAAACCACTCCTCACCCTACCAAACTCTTCAACCTACCAAAACAGCCAGGTAGCAAAATCCTTCTATGAGGCTTCTATGTATCAAATACTTGAAACCTTCCTACCTTTTTCCAGCATGAAGTTGGTAAATTAAGTGATGCCTAGTTATGCAGTACTCTTCATCAGATGGTTTAGAAATGTTAATAATTTTAATCATAAAACAGTTCGTAAAAAAGATGAGTCCAGAAGAGAACTGAGAAGTGTCATATCTATTTTATCTTGATCAAAAGACAAAGTTGCATCATTAAAGCAGCAGTGCTGGCACAACCTTGGCATTAAGAAAGGAATGATGAAACCTGTGGCCATGACAGGATATTCTGGAGCCCCTGCTAGCTCTGAAAGTGGGAGTTTCAAGATGACACAAACCGCATGAAGTGCTTTTCATGTCCTCTGTGTTCACTTACCCTTCCTGCTACTCACTTCTTTGAATCCACTAGTGTTTTGCAGCCCCATGGCTGTTTCTCCTTCATGTGGTCTCACACGACTTGTCACTACCCGTCACCCCTGCCTTTGCCTGGACTCCTACCTGTATCCATGCACCACACGTGGGCTCTCCCAGGGACACAATCTCCAACACGCACGAGCTGTCTCTTGGTAAGAGACAACTAGTCAGGCTTGTGCAGAAGCTTCATCTCCAACACAATTCCCAAAAAGCTGGCTGAAAAGCGATGACTTCTGCCAAGCCAATGGAGCCCGGGGAAGGTGTTTCCCTCTGGTGATGTCCTTGTGGCACCCAGAATGGAAGCGTTGGAGAACACGGGTTGTTTAGTGCACAGAGCATCCTGGCAACAAGCCTTGGGATTCCGGCGCCAAAGAGGGCAAGGACAGCAGCTCTCTCCAAGTCTTAGTCCTACAGGGCACCATACACAGTGATATACCTAGTGCTGCAGCATCTCAGCACACACTTACTGTACTGGACCTATCCAGGCTGCACATATATATATGTATGTATGTATCCCCCAGATCAAGCTCCGTCAAGCAGGGCTGCTGCACACTAAAATCTGAGGTCTCTGGGCTGCTCTCTGCTCTAAACAGATTTGTTGCACTTTGCTCAGCTCAGTGTTACAGATTCCAAGGGAACAAAGTTCAAGCTGCTTGCTGTAGGCTTCACATAATGTTTACTCTCGTAAATGAGCTTCCCTATTTAAGTGGAATAAATTGAGCAGACTTCACTTCTGTTTCTTTATTATATTTTTTAATTAAACCCAGTTTTAAGCTAATATACACAAAAATGTCCAGCAGCCACTCTGTATCACTATACTGGGAACTCCAAGCACAAAAGCTACAAGCATTTTATGGAAACCAAACTTAATAAATAGCACAAGTTAAATGATGCAGATGACTAATCAATAAAAGTTTGATCCTTATAAAAAGGCCTCATCTTTGTAGCTGGCCATATTTCATATGCTCACATTATATATTTCAGGATTCCACGTTCCTCTAATGAAGCATTTAAGAAGTTCAGTGTGAACAGGAGAATAATTTTTTCTTCCTTAGCAAGCTCAAGTAACTAAATAAATGCTGTCTCAAATAGTTTTAAGAACTCTATCTACACACAATAATTTAAAATAAATAGTAGCAGCGTCCTGGCAATAACCCCCGAAATGTAGCAGCAACCTAATTCTTCAAACCACCTCAGTGTCAAGTTTCTTCCAGAAATAATGACACGGCTTGTCCACAGAAATATGAGCCAAATATTCTAGCACACGCCTCATTACATGGGATGTGAGAAACTTCCCTTGTGTTCCACTTGCAAAGTTATTTCTTCTAAGAGTTTTATTACACTGCAAAGACAAAGAAGTTGCCCAGCTTCAAAACTCACGGCAAAGCAAGGGAAGGGTAACGTAAGAACTACACAGCAGCAATTTTGAGATGCAGGAACACATGGCAAACCTGCACATAAGGCAGCCAGAAAAGAAATGCTTAGTGGAAGGAAGGAGAAAGAAATCAGCAATGCCCTGTATGTCTGTAGACCGTAGCCCCCTTTCCAGCTTTACAACTCTGTGCACATCTCATGATGAGGCAGCTGGACCCAGTAACTTTAGACACCTCTCCAAGTGCAAAAGGAGATAGGTTATGTTCACTGTTTGCCTCTTCCTCCTGAAACCATTTCAATGCACAGTTTCAGGAATTTGTTCCCACTGGAGTAGTGCAGAGCGCACTGTGACCAATGTCATTTTGCAAAACAAACAAGCAAAAAAAAGGAATGTTTTCAGGTTCAGCTCTTTATGCTGTCTCAAAATAAGCCACCTTGAAAAGAAAATGCAAGTGTGTGCATTGATGACCTGCCCAAATGCTGAATAACTTTCTAGGTTTTCGAAACACATTATCCCTCCCTTGCCATCTCACCTGGCCTCAAACGCAGGCTGCACATTGTCACTCTGAACCACAAGAATCTGAACAGCTGTCACACATGGAGACCATCACTGGTGTAATGAATCTGAACAGTACTCAGAGCCCTTTCCTAGTGTAGGAAAGACATAGGCACTTGTCCAATTATGTCCCCTGAACAAGTGGTTCCCAGTACTCGTCTTACAGCTGGATTGACTGGACAAGTAAGAAAAGGCATCAAGTAGATCATCATGTCTTCTTTTCATTACTTGATCATATGGGTTTCTTCATCAGCATCATAAAACTCCTCATCTTCGCTTCCACTGCCTGCAGAACTATCTTTGTCTCCCGACTAGAAAGAAAAACAAAGTCATTGGTTAACAGGGAAGCCACCAAATGAATGTCAAAACAATACGCAAGCACGACGATAAAAAAGATAGATCAAATCACTTATTAAAACAGCCAAAAAAGAGACTTTTATGAATCTTAAAATTTTTGTGTCCTTAGTTCTACAGAATCTCTTGAAAAAAGATTGACTTCTACTGAATGGACTCCGTGCCCTTCATCAGCACACTAGAGAGAATACATGCAGGACAGACACTGCTAGGATGGTTCCAGCCTTCTCACCTTCCTGACTTTTAACAATTTATATCTATTTCCCGATGATCTACAGGAATAAATGTGTTGAACATACAGATGACTTGATTAGGGAAAAGCTTTTCCACCCTAAATTATGTCAGCAAGTGTGGCATGGAGATGCTGCATTTTTAAAGATCCCTCTGTAATACTGGCCAAAAGTGTTACAGAATGGGGAAAAAAATACTAGGTCATATGTTCAGACAGCAAACTTCCTATTATAGACATATTTTACCCCAGACAATCCCTTTTAACATAATTTATATGACACACATAACCAAGAGCCAACTCTTGCAGCTCAGTCACTTCTTTTGGCCACTGCAGTATTTGTCTATTGACTGGCTATCCGAGTTTGGATTATCTTGCTAATCTAAACTGCATCTAGTTCTAGGATTCTTTTCCAGTCTGCCTGCATCCACCTTAAGACCTCTGGCTGCCTAGTTATATGTGAGGAGTGAAAGGGAAAGGAAAAAAATGGAAATCAGATTTGTGACTGACAGAACTATGCAAGCAAAATCTGCAGCTTTTGATCTGTCTTCAGAGGAGTTTTGTTAGAGCAATGTGTTAACCGCAAAGGAATTTCAAACAGTTTGAGCACTAAGAACTCTCAGAAGATATAAAGGGAATCATGTTCTGGTTTCTTTTTTCTGAACTCTTAAAATTATTCAAGGAGAGTCAGGCTATTGCTGGATGCTGTCCAATTTGAGCATCACGATCATGTGTGTTAACAGGACAAAACCCCCATTCTGGGCAAGCAGAGCACACGCTATCCCGAAGCACATGCTTGTCCTGGTACAAAAGGACAACGGATTCCACAGGGGAATTCAGGCTATGCCAAATAAATTTTACAACCTACTTATGGCAGCTCCACAAGACATCTCCATGGCCTTGTCAGGTAGGGTTAATGTTTAACAGCTTTCCATTTTCTCCATGCGTTCTTTGTTGGTAGCTTTAAAATAAATCCCTAGTGTCACAGACATTCCAGATGTAACTTCACTGAAGTTACACTATCACTGCGGGCTCCAAACTGGCTCTTTCTGTTTCATTTGGTTTCAATCATCTGAATCCATCTCGGGGAGAAGGTTCCTGACGAGCATTCTCCATTTTTTGTTTCTATGAGGGATCGTGTTGAGGCTAGGATTTTTTAAAAGCCTGCAGAAATTCAAGCAGGGAAGATCTGAAGCCGAGAAGACTGTTTGACATCAGTGAACCGAGTTGTGTGAATATTGATACGCAGACAATGCTGGTTACCCCAGAGGGCTCTACTGACCTTATTTGATTAGAAAGGAAAATAAAATGTGATTTTTCTCCCTTTCAGTCAAAATATCTGCAGTGTTTGCTAGAATTGTTGCTGGTCAGTAAGCCATCTGCAAGGTTAAGTTGTAATAACAATGTGATCATGTAAATAACAGCAGGTGTAAAATTGTTTTAAGTGAGTACGATAGATTTCTGTAGCCAGCAAGCATGTGATGCCACAGCACATTACCTTGTATGGCTAAAAATGCTTTATAAAATGTGCATGTAAAGCAGAAAAAGTACAAAATTAACAGTTAAAGGGCTACCTCTTTCAGGCTTTCTTAACAGAAGCTTTTGTCACTAAACTGTGCTGTCTTACCAAGAATTATTACAGCTAAATTTGGTAAACAAGGCAATATCTTTATTTCTTTGAAAGGAAACAACTGCTGCAATTCCAGAAATAAATTTTATTCTGCCTCTGATTTCTGTGAAAAATAAGTCTATGATAAATTGTGAATCTTGGAAACTTAGAGGGCTCCTGTCTCAACTCAGTCTAATGGGATAGATAACATTTGTTTTCATTAAGACTGGCCCTTCCAAGTGTCTGACCATTTATTCAATCTTGACCATTCCTTTCACATCTAGAATTTGGGAACCAGGATTTAACATTAAGCCCTTACCTAGATTTAAACATCCACTTCCAACTTTAGAGCTATGTTTTTCTCCCCTATACTCATTCCATTCACAAAACAATAATAATGAAAAAAGCTCCACAGATATCTGCTTATCCCCAGGGCTTTCATAGTTCCACATTTTCGACTAATCTCATTTTCCCAAATAAGCAGTGAGATAGATTCAGAGGTTAATCTGGCTCTAAGCCATTTAGAAATTCTACAGAACAGCCAGGGCAGAACTGAGTAGAAATACAACCTTAACAGTCCCTCTCAAACAGACTTCTGTCTGGTTTTTTAACCTAACATTTCTCAGAAACTCCAGTGGTCAGCTTGGCATGAAACATCTTGCAGCAATCCAGCTTAGAGATGAAAGATGCAGCAACCATGTCCCTTATTCCAAAGGACAAAGGATCCTAAGTTTTTAGTCTTGAAGGGCTGAATTGGCTCAGCTATGCTCCAGTCTGCATTTCTGGAGAACATTTCAGATGCAATGGTAAGATTACTAAGCTATCCTATGCAACTCCTTGGGGCCTGTCATCCACAGGCCAAGAATCCTAATCTAGCTGAGTCAGTAGCATGTAAAGCTGACAACTGAATGTACTTCTCCAGTGTATTGGAGAAGTACAAGGAAGAGAAATGATCATACCTGGGAGCCATCCAGTGCTTGCAATGACATGGCTTCGTCCCCCAGTCTCCAGTATGAGCACACCTGCAGGTCTGCAATGGTTTCCAACAAAGGGCTGTTTAATGTCTCTGGCAGTAACAAGCTGAAAAGCCCAGAGAGAAGACCAGTCACTCCAAACACGATGTATGGCAGAGACCACTGCACGGATTTCTGGAAACAAGAGCAGATTGGTTAAACAGAGGTTGGCCCTTACAGTTCATAGTGTTTATTCAAACATTTAAGCTTCACAGCCATTCTACTTGGAAACTGTGATTAAAAGGGATATTTCTAGAAAGTAACTCTTCTCAAAATCTTTGTGTTTATAATATAGCTTACTACTTCTTACTAATCTTACCAATTTGATCTTATTGTTACCTTCAGAGACAGAGATTTTGAGATGAATTTTAAAAGAAATGCATGAGATTTATACACTCAAATCTTCTTAATTAAAAAAAAATATAAAAAAGACAAAACAAAAAAGGACAGAAAAAAACAACAACAAAAAAGACAAAAAACCTCTCACACATTTTGCCTGTATGGAAGGGCAAGAGATCACAGCATCAGCCATGTTGTTAAGAAGGCATCTCTGCAGCTCATCTAGGCTAACCTGCTCACAGCAGGCCTAGAGACAGCTGCAACCCCCAAGCCACAACTTGTGGAGATTAATCCTTGCAGAACTATTTTCTGCTGCTGAAAAGACTTCAACTCAGACCAAGAGTGCTGCTTGCTCAAGCTCTCCTACATCTTGTGCTTTAGCTCCAGAACCATCTCGGCTGCCCTCCATCAGAACCTCCACAGTCTTTCCACATCCTAGTACAACTGGGAGAGAAGTTGATCCGTGCACCATGTGTTTCCATATCTAGCTCAATGCAAAGTTGGACTCACCATCCACCAGAGCCCGTGGTTCATTCCGGCAGAGACACTACTCAGCCAGTTGGTTACCACCCTGTATTGACTACGGGATTATTACACACCATAGGAAGCCTGTATTTCTTGCTCACCTTCATGGGCTGAAGGCCTGTTGCTATTTAAGCTTTGCTCTTCACAGGATGTCAAACTTCCTTATTTTGTCTCATTAGCAAATATGCAGAGCATGCATTCGGTCTCCTCATTCACTTGCTAACAGCTACCAAGCAAACTCAGAGACTTCATTACTACCCTTTTCAGTCTGGAAATGCACACAGTGTTCAACACTCATCTACTAACTCTCTCATTCATCCTCTATCACCTTGTGACACAACACCTAAAACCTTATGAAAGGCTTCCCTGCTCTCTACTTTGTCCATGCTGCTTTCAGTGATGACATGGTTGGGTATCAAGCTGATAACCAGAGCAAGAGCAAGAACTATCCTTCCTTATTGTTCCCGATTATCTTCTTGACCTTCACATGCTTAGAAATGAACTCCAAGTGGTTGTCTCCAATGACCTTTCCAGGGGCACAGTTTGAGCTGACTGGCCTCTAACTCCATGGATCCATATTCTGACCTTTCTTAAAGATGCTTCTAGCATTAGCTTTTTTCAGTTTTTATAATAAAAAGCAATTCTAAATCAGGAAAACAATAATGGGCTGTGATAAAATGTAAAAGCAACATTTGATATCTTACTAGCAATTAAATTATCCATTCTTGCCCTTTCTATAAGCCTCCAGACAAAGTAACTGAAAACACATCAAAATAGTTGAAAAGATTCTAAAACACAAAAACAACTATTTAGAAACAGGTATTTTTTTCTTCACATAAATGATCTTTAAAATAAATAAATACATAAACATTTTCATGAGACCTCCTCAGACATGATGCTCCAAGGCTAATGATTCACATCTCCTGCAGCTCCAATTCCCCACTGGATACAATGCAATATAGTTTCTTCTGCTTCATAAAAAGCAGCCTATTTATCTCCCAGAAAGATCTACACCTCCTTTATTCTGCCCAGAGTAGCCGGAGAGGTGCTCTTACCTATGACACCTTTCATGCTACAGACCAAAAGGCCCAACATGATTGTCTGCTCTTTGCCCGCAGTAACAAAATGGAAGATGTCCCAGAAATCTATTCCAGATAAAATCTCTGTCACTTTAAAGGAATTCTCACTTGGTTTTAGCTTTATTTTAGCTGCATCCACACCTGCCTATAAATACAGAGGGGAAATAATTTTATGGTTTTGCTTCATCCCCATATGTGGTTCTCTGCCTTGAAAGGCTGCTAAAGTTTTGCTCAGAAGCCTTGCAGGTTTCTCAGGTCTCTAAAGCATTATCTTAACTCAAGGATTCAATGCTTTGCTGATAACTATAATCCACATGCAGTTAAGGTAGTGACAGCAACAGAAGCTGACCTTGCCTTCACAGAAATAACAGTGTTGAACCTTTGTGCTTTATCATCTGAGGCATCAAGTCTTCCAAATATCTTCTATTTCTTTTTCTTGCTACTGGTCACTTAGGTTTTAAAACTGGAATCACCATCTTGGTATCTTTAACTGACAACACTGTTGAAGTACAAAGGTTAAGTGCTCAAATTTTTATAGGGCTAAAGCATCTTCTGAACTAAATGATGGGAACCCTGTTTAAGTACACAGATTACATCTCAATGCTGTTGGCCTACCACAATACTGTCAAGTAATAACAGACCTTAGATTAAATACATAATTTGCCCCCACCTTCTGGTACATGAGACACACAGAACAAAAATATAAATAAAGCAGCGAGAAGTTCAGACAAACCAATGAAGGGACGAAAGGAGCAATGATTCCACCAACACGGGAAAACATGGAACAGGCACCCATTCCAACGTTCCTAAGAAGAAAATGACAGCCATTAATTAATTGCATTCACATAAGAGGAATAAGGACTTTTTTTTCCAAGAAAAAAATCTATCAACAAGGAAAACATTAGTTATGTCTCTAACCTCACTACATGGCAAAGAAAAGGAATGTGCAACTAAAAGTAATCCAAGACAGGAATAATCCCCACACTCTGTGCTTAGAGAAGTGCAAGTCCTGAGCGTGATCAGAATGCTAGCACATGTATA
>JAUBOD010000030.1:6892204-6915488 GCA_032353885.1 Nothura maculosa
CTGCTGCCCACGCTGCCGCCCGACAAGAAGCTCTCCAAGATCGAGATCCTGCGCCTCGCCATCTGCTACATCTCCTATCTCAACCACGTGCTGGACGTGTAGCGCCCCACGCGCCGCGCGGCCCCACGCGCCATGGCCTCGCGTGAGGGGAGCCCCGCGGCCCGCCCGGCGCCGGCGCTGCCTCCAGCGCCGAGAGCTCCTTCCCTTCCCTCTTTATTTATACGTCCTTCCCTTCCCTGTTTATTTACACGTCCTTCCCTTCCCTATTTATTTACACCACCTTCCCTTCCCTATTTATTTATACGTCCTTCCCTTCCCTCTTTATTTATACGTGCTTCCCTTCCCTATTCATTTACACCTCCTTCCCTATTTATTTATACATCCTTCCCTATTTACTTATACATCCTTCCCTATTTATTCATACGTCCCTCTTCTTTCCTTCGAAGCAGAGCAATGTAAAATCGGATTGTTTCTTCAGGCTGTCAAGTGCCCCTTTATATATATATAAATATATATATACACATATATATCCAAAAAAAAAAAAAACCAACACATCTCCTTGTGACCTTAAACGTGTGACCCATGGGTGCAGTTGCAAATGACTATTTTTTATTTATGGTAGAAGGAGTAGACAGTTTATTTTTTTGCAGAACTTATTTATTTTTCAGAGTGGTGGCGATTTTACTTTGGATACTCTGTGCCAATTGGTTTCTATAGTCGGGTGTTTACACTTTTTTCCTGTGGATTTCTATGTTTAACTTTATACATGTGCGTTTTGATCGATGCAGTGATCCTTTTTGTCTCCTTTTTGTTCTCTTTTCTTTTTGTTTTCTTTTTGTTTTCCCTCCAATTATATTGCACTTGTGTACAACAAACCTTCCCGTCCTTCCTGTTTATGAGAATATTTTATATATATCAAGGCATTTGTTCTTGATTTTTCCCCTTTTTTAAAAAAAAATTATTTATTTTGTGTGTGTGTGTGTGATGGACAACCACTAGCACTTAACTAGGAGAGGTTTTTTAAAACTTGTTGTTATTCTGATCTCTAGTTATGTCTGAAAAGTACTTTGCAAACCGTTTATAAGGGAAGTAGTTTCTTTGTGGGTGTATACGTGTGTGCGTGTATATATGTATGTGTGTGAGGGTGAGTGTGGGTGTATGGTATATTTTTAGGAAATTACATTTTTCCTAAAAAAAAAGAAAAAAAAAGAAAAAGAAGTAAATCCAGGACTGCTTTCCTTTGTGACAACCAAAAAAAATATAACCTGAAAATGTTTCATGTTCTTGCTGTGAATCTCTTAAAACAAGAAGCGCATTTTAGGGATGAAAGAGAAAAAGAAAAAAAAACACATCTGCTATCCAAAGATTTTAGTCTTTTTCAGGGTTTTTTTGTGTGTCTCTGTTGCTTTATATAATGCAATATTTTGTAGTGCAAATAGATAAATCTGGTTTCTATCTGATGCGTTTTTCATATCTCTCATGAATGGTGAGCTGTTTTGCATATAAATAAAAGTATCAAATAAAAGCTGTTTTTCCTAATTATTTTTCCCTCTTGGTCTTTCTACGAGACGGGGAGTGGGCACAAGGGGTAGCCTGGATTATGAGCAAGAATTCTCCGACCTTCCCGAGTCATGCGGGGCGAAGCAGCAACAGGTTCCGCAGGGTTTCCCCCTAGCCTGGCTCCGCATTCCCGGCTGGTCCCGGCTCCGCATTCCCAGCACCGCAGCTTCCCTGTCTGCCCTGCCGCCGCTGGCATCCAGCCGCACGTTTGAATGTCCAGGCTGTAAAATCTCATCCCATGCTCAGAAGCACCTGTTTTGGCAGCCTGCTCTCTGACAAACCCAGCTTTACACTGAAAATAGGCACATTTCATTTGAGTACATTGCATTTCCTTTCTCTCGTTTCCATTGAGTTCCGATCTCTCTCAGGTCAGCTCCAATTCCGGTGAAACCAAGTGAAAATCCTGTGCCCTCTTCCTATGCACGTACTCCTTTATATCAGGCTTCCCTGCCAAAGCCTGTCATTAGGAAGATGGCACAGATAAAAACTTGGTAGCAAAAAGGTTATTACCTCAGCAAAGGAAGATCCTTGGGCCATCCCGTTTATTAATTCCTTTTCTTATTTACTCTGGGAAGTTAATTTTACCCCTAAGTTGGTTACCACCCTTGCCTTGGGCAAGCTGCATTCAGCAGAGAGTACATCTATTGTTACCTGCTTTAGAGACCAAACCCTCCCACCCCAACCCGGTTCTTAGGGCTGACACTTTGCACAGTGGTTTAATCAACTGTGGTCTTGACCACTTGAAAAGCTTCATGCAGGAAACCTGCTAGAGAAGCTGCTAACTCTACTTTCTACCAAGGCACACTTTCTGTGCCCCAAGGGACTACATGCAGATTTGGTAGTTGGATGTATAGTTATCAAATCTTGCAACTTCCAGCATGGAAGTTAACTCCGCAAAATTTGGAGGTGGTTTTCTTCAGGACTGGTTTGATTCTTAAGTTGTATCCAGATCTAGAATCCAGTTCAGGTTGGTTGCTAATTGTCTGAGAAATATTATAAATCCTGGCATCCAGGAAGCCCTTTTACTACCAGCATCAAGAAGGACTTCAGGGAAGATCAGGCCCTACTGTGGTTATTGGAACTTCACCCATGAAAACTGGCTGTGGGACGATGAGACACTATCCCTATGTTGCTCCAGTCCACACTCCTCTCTCTGTCAGGTCACAGGTTGAGAGGTGGCTGAGATCAATCGCATGCAGTGAAGATTGCTGTAGATCTGCAGTGGATTTTAGTTCAGAAGTGCCATGGGTCTCAAGGCAGGGCAACCTCACGCCCAGGACTGTGAGCCCAAAGGATGACTGTCTCCTAGCTCAGAGCTATCTCCCCACCAACACACTCTCCTGCAAATGTCTGCACTGCGTGCCCAGTACATGAGGTGTGGTGAGGGCCTGAAGGCTCGAGCAAAGACCTCTAGGAATGAGCTCCTGAGTGCAAGGTGGCCCAGGGAATTTGTGCAGAGCCATGGCACAGCTTGTAAACCCTTGTGTGAGATTTCGCTTGCACTTTGAAGGAAGTTACTTTGAAGGAAGGCCTTTGCTTCTCATAATGACGACACGAGCAAGCCTCATGTTTCACCTGCAAAAGGTCAGTGTGCTTGACTTGAAGATGTTCCCTTTTCTTCCAAATGTAACAGTTTATCAAATGAAAGAAATTGCTTCTCCGCACAAACCCATTCACACTTCTATGTTATCACCACCTTGTGTCTATCCTTTCACCATCATAACTTTAGCTCGGCCACTTCTATTTTTGGTGCTGGCATCAAGAAGGAAACTCATTCTCATCTAGCAGTTGGTAATTGCTGCAAACAAAACATAGGCTTTACTCTCCCATTCCCCCACTTCGTTTGTTTCCTAGGGAAGATCTAAGCAGTATGGACAAACTACAAGGCTAATGTAATATAAAGGCTGCATGGCTCGGCACTCAAAAGCCTAGATTTATGAAGAAAGAGTAAACAACTTTAACTCCATCTCCTTGTGAGTCTGCATTAGATAGCAATCAAGTCTAATTATCCCATCAAAGTTACTTTGCTTATGTCTACATGCCCTCCTCAATACAAGAAAGAATGATCTTGCACAGCATTAATAGGGGGAATAAGGTGGAATTGCTCAGCGAAGATTCTCCTCATCAATCATTCCTGGCCAACAACACAATTGGCAGAGAGGAAACATAGCATTAATATATTCTGGCTTTTTTCTTTTAAGTATTTAAACTTACCATTTGGATTCTGTTCTTTTGCATTAAAAGAGGAGCTCACCCTACAAAACATGACAGAAAGCATGCTTGAAGACAGAGAAGGTAGAGCACTACCTTCAGACCTTCCTTTGAAGCTGAAGGAGGTGATTTAAGCCTGTCTCAATCCAGGGTATAAAAGGTGGCATTGATACCTCCAGCATTCACAAAAAGGAGGTACTTTCTATCACAGATTGCTCACATTGCAGTACTATGGACACTGGGCACACCTTTACTATAAACTGATAAGATGTGTCACGACACATTTACAGGCATATAGGGACACATACTGACACGGGACACAATACCCATTTGCACCAATAACAACTGGAATCAGGGCATCTAATGCACCCACCTGGACCCTAGAAATAGGCCCCAACCCTGACACAGTGTTCAAGGACAAGCAGCAAGCCAGAAGTCTCTCATACAGATAAATGTACTGATTTCCATGGGACTGATTGGCAGGAAAAGACTGTTTCTTTCTTAGAAGACTAAAGAATCTGGAGCATAAAATATCCAAAATAGATATAGACTTGCACCTATGTTGTTATTAGATATCTGTACACAAAATGAAGCTTTTCTAGCCACAGACCACGATTCTCACTTACGAACACGGCACGCGTATTCAGGAACACACTACTCACTGCCCACAAAGCATTGCCTTATTGCCTGTGTTAAAAAGTGTGTAAGCAATTCAAAGGGATATTGCAACTGATACTCGGAGCGGAGGAATCCTGAACTCCTTGGATGTGATTTGATATCTTTGTTATATTTCTTGCAGAGAGAGCATGTGCAAGAGAGAGAGAGGGGATGGGGGTGGGGAGGCAGAGAGGATATTGTATATGAAATTCAACAAAGAAATGGATCTTTTCCACTATATTGCCATGAAGAAAAAAACAGACACATTCTATCTCTCTCTTTATTCATGCATCTAGCCATCTAGCCATCCTGCAACCCAGTTAACCTGGTCCTTTTTAATATGTCCTAATATGAGTCATTGTTTTTCAGTACTCTTGTTTGATTCTGCAGGGTGGGACAAATCGATAACCACAATAGCAACCAACCCAAAAGGAAAAGGCAATCTCCCAGCTCTTCTTATTTATTACTTCAGAGGCAATTTTTGTTTTCCCTGCCTCTTCCCCTGGCGACGGATTTTGCCTTCCCTGCCCAGAATGGCCGTGTTGTTTTATCCGGGGCTCTATTTGCATGTGGGCTTCAGATTTGTCTTTGGCTCCTTGCACGGTTTGGGATGAGACCCTCCTGTCCCCAGAGAGGGGGGCAGGTGTTGCTCCAGTCGAGCGAATGGAACCAAATTACAGGACCGTCTGTCGCCTCCTCTGGGAGACGGTGGAGGGAGGGGAGGAAGGGGAGGGAATCGGGATGCCATATGACAGAAGAGAAAAGCAGAACATCATACTGATGCCGATAAGAGCTTGAAAACATGAGTCACCCCAGCCCACAACCCCACCCCAAACCAGGCAGCAGCCACCTGAAAAAAATGTCAGGAGCAGAGACAGAAATAAATTGAGTCACTGGGCTGGAATAACTGGGGCTGAAAATGAAACAGAGCTGCGACCACTTTCAGATGCACTGAACGTGCCTTCCTGCCTCTCCTGGCCCTTCCTGCCTGCTCTCCCTCACCAGACTCCCCTCAGCCACGGTGCATTTTGGGGTCTATGAGAAGCTACGCCACTGAAAATGGGACGTGCTCTTCCACTGCTCCCAGTTTGCACCCATTGATGAAGCGGGATTCTTCTCCTGCCAGGACAGCTCATGGGCTGCTCCCTACTCCAACTGGGAAAGAGGCCGACAGGGCTCACCTCCCACTTGCTCTCTTGTCTATGAAGACTTGCACCTCTTCCATCTGAAAGAGCAGGTGATGTTAAAGAAGTCACATTATTCTGTCACCCAACCTGCTGCTTCTTAATTTCTAAACAATTCAAAAGAAAACAGTTTTCAGTGCTTCCTCCTCCCAGTCACCATTCCTCCTGATTTGTCACTCTGATGTGTCCTTGAGCTCTTGAGCTCTTGCACACACATACATCTGTGCAATAGCTCTCAGTGTGGCTGGACACAGTGTCACTCCAAAAGCAATTGGTGACTCTCGTCTTGGAGCTTCTCACTGAAATATAGGAGATGGTAAAGAAGATAAAGCCACTTTTGGGAGAATTCAGAGTATTTAGAGTGGGGCAGGAAGAAGGGATGGACAAATGCCATTTTAGAAGCCAGGGAATTAAAGGGGAAAAAAAAGAAAAAATAAAGAAAAAATAGAAACCAAATCGGACATGCTTGAATCCTAGGGCATATGAAGAAGGAGCAATGTGAAAAAAGTACATGAAAACACAGGGCAGCAAAACTGAGAGAGAACTGAAGCACAAATAAGGAGAAAGGAAGACTGGAAAGGCTGGGTAGAGCTGTACAGGAGAAAGGGGAGAAGATGCTCGGTTGAGCCAGAGGTAGCAGCTCTCTCAGGAGCTAGAGGAGGGCTCAGACCAGAAGAAAACAGGTGCCAGGTAGGGAGGGAACTGAAATGAGCTGTTAATGAGACACTCAAGGCTACTAGAGATGAAATCACCACAGCATCAGTGAGGGCCAGAGGGATGGACTGGCTCAAGAACATTTTTCCAAGGACTGAAAAACAGGGGTGTTGTCATACAGCATTCAGAGAAATCCTCTTTCTCCTTCCTGAAAAGCTCTTTTTTTGTACATGGATGTGACAGAAAGACTGGGGGGACAGAAAGCCCCCAAAGCTGCAACATGGGTTCACAGACACAATAAACTCAGAAAAAAAAAAGAAAGGAAAATGATTAAAAAAAGAAAAAATGAGTGCAAAAGAAATCAGTCTTTGTGCAGATACAGAATTCAAAGACAATTATTTCCTCATCTTTCAGGTTTTCAGACTCAATATTCCAAATGTTAGTGGGTTTTCTGTCTAGTTAAGCAAATTCAAGATTTAACATTTAGGACAAGCTTCAAGATTTTCCCAGAAATGTCCCCTGTAGAATAGTGTCAAACCTATTGGATCTTTATTATTCCAGATAAAAAAAACAAGGACTGACTATGAAGAATTGCATAAGGACTATGTGAAACTGATGAAACAGCACAGGAAATTCGACCTAAATGAAGTGCTAAAGCGATCCAAAGTGGAGAACATTTCTAACTTCATACACAGAATGACAGGTTGTGAGCCAACCTCAGAAGCAAGATCTTGTAGTTACGATAGACTGTGCCAGGGCAATTTCAGCTTGGTTCTTGGTAGCAGCAAAAGAAAAAAAGGAAATCAAATGTTAGCTATTATTAACATTGCAGAGAGAGCAGAGAACAGGTAGCAAAAAAGCACAGCATCATTATGCCACTGCATAAATCCAAAGTACGTCCATATCTTGAATATTGTATGCAGTTCTGATCTTCCGGGCTTTCAGTAAGAAAGCAAGGAAACTGAAAAGGCATCTAAGATTGGCAATAAAGATAATCCAAAGGAGCGAGCAGCTTCCGTACAAGAAATGGCTAAGTGAGAAGGACTGAGCTGAGGGTGATTTTGCAGAATGCTTTTGTATCCTGGTTAATAAGGGGATGGTGGCGAGGGATTGGTTGCTGCTTGTCTCTTCCAATGCAATTTGATGCTGGGAGGAATCAAAATCAGTGAGTGTCAGGTTCAAAACAGACAAAAGGAGGTGGTTTTTCACACCATGTGCAGTCAAGCTGCAGACCTCCTTCCTCAAGATGTTGTAGAAGTGGAAACATTACAGAAGTTCAAGGACAGACATTCACAGAAAATCAAGGATTCATCCATCAAGGATTTTTGAATGTACAGAAAGTGCTTCCAGCTCAGGCTGTTCTCAAACCATGTATGACTGGATGACTACCGTCCTTATTATGACATTCCATAGGCAACTGGTTTGGGTTCCAGTTTCAACTGGGATGGGGGGTTGAATGAAGTTTCCAACCTAGCTCAGTGCAACTGCTCCTATGGACATCTTTTTGATCTGTAGGAAATAGATCTTTGATAAGCTACTCTTTCTTTTAGACTTTACTGTCTTTGGCTCTGAGCACAAAAGCTCTCTGCATGGTGAGTCTCCAGTAGGCCAATGTGAAAAGACAATTGTGATCTTCTGGATCACATGGAAGGATGGCTTGTTCCTTGGAGCAGTAAGAAAAACAAGTGTTCAAAGGAGAAAAGGACTTACGAAAGACTTCAGAGTTTAGACTCAGAAACCCCAGTCATCAGAATCTACCAAAATTTGTTATAGTTTAGATTCAAGATTCAGAAAGGAAAAAGAAGTGAGGAAGGGGAAAAAGGAAAGGGAGGTAAAAATAGTGACTGAAAGAAAAGGAGTGAGATAGGAGACTGTGAACTCTTTGCAACCTGTGCCTGGAACTGCAAAGCTGCCTTCTAAACCCATCTCTATGGGGGCCCTTGGGTATCCAAAGGTGTATTAGAGAAAAGAGCACTTGTGGTGGCACTAAATTTAGCTGGTTTTAGTTAACATCATTATAAACAGACAAGCCTAAACTTTGTGGCCAAAGGCCATTTCTAGCGTGGGCTAGATCTTGCTACTCAGCTAGGCGTGGTATTTCCAATATCCTGGCTTGGGAACAATCCTCTCTGATTTCTTGATAGGGAGACCAAACATGAAGATGACACAGAGGTTCAGAAATAATCCTTAAAGGTCATATGACCACTTCAAAGTGTACACTCTCTTATTCAGCCTTTTATCAGAGAAGGAATGGCTTTCAAAGAAAGCATTGTACAAAGCCTGCAGAACAGCAACCCCTACTTTGCCCTTTCAGGGCTCCCAGCCTAGGGCTCCCTAGCTGAGGTACATCAATACCAGAGCTTTCCTTGAGAAGGAACCACCAGATTTCTTGACCCATGAAGTAGTTTCAGACAATGCACAAAATGTAACAGTGCAAGATTTTACTACTCTGTTCAGCTTGAAATAATACCCAAGATTTGAATTTTGCTCACTCGACCTTGACTTGAATCGCTCTTAAAGTGGCTCTCAATGGTGAGTTTTCAGTGCGTACTTGACCTATGGACACTCATAGTACCTCCTCTGTAGCTGTTCAAGGCATCCAGGACTCTAACTTCTCAGTACCATCCAAAAGGTTAAAGTACTACATGAAATAGAATTCAGAGTACAGATTTACAAGGTCTCAGATCACACAGTTTTATGAGAAGCTAGGGCCAGGGTCAAGTCCCATTGGCTGTACAGAAATACTAGCAACAGATTCAATTTTAGCCAAAGCACATAAACTTCTTGCAATGTTTTTAACTATGTAGATCGAGTTACTGTTTTCCTAAATATTTCTATCAGAAATAGACGTCTAGGTGAGAGCCAGCAGAATATGAGCTCCAGATTCCAGTGAGATGGGTATTTTGAAGTCTCAGAATCCTCAATGCTGAAGAGCATTAATCAAGAATCTCAAAAGACAGCTCTAAGACTAAATGCACGGTGAATCTTTCATGTGGCCTAAAACACGGTCTCTCTTGGGTAGGGTTAAGACATGCTGGCAGGATGGCATAGAGAAACCTGCATTCCTTGCTAGCATAAACAAGCTGTAATAGCATTCATTGCCTTTCTACTCAGACAAACCGCATTTAATTACCGCACGTCCAAGTTGCAGTAATCTGGATGCAGATAGATCTGAAGCAAATTGAAAGGAAATGGATTTTACGTGACAATGGAGAAAGGAAAAGCACATTAAGATAAGGATGATTAGGTGGATTGGAAGAACCTTGTAAAAGATAATTGCATTCAAAACTATAGCTTGTTCAGCAGGGGGGTTTCTGTCAAACAAAAGTTACACCACCATTATAGTCAGAAAAGTGCCTGTATCAGACTGACTCCTTCTTCCCGTGCATCCCATCTTTCAAGAGCTCCAACATCCCGGGCTGCCATGATCCAGACCTGTGCCTTAGCCCCACTTCACTGCTGTTAATTTGTAACAAGAGCAGACACTCAGTAATTACTGAGAGGAAGAGTTTAGGCCACCCAGCAAGTAGTCAGAGGCAAGAAGTCACTGTCCTCTACTCCCAGAGTTAAAACTGATGATAGTTTGGCCCGAGTCTCCATATGCACTGCACAGCAATTGTCTGTGGCAAAAGCTGATTACAGAGAAGGTTCATCACATAACAACGGAAGCTATGAGAATCCCTGGAGCACACAACTTTGAACCAATACCCATAAAAAGTAGAAATATCCAGTTAGTCTCTGGATGGGCTGGCCCTATATTGCCAGTCTACAGTATTGCAAGGTCTCATGCGAGAGAGTAACAGCATGGAGCTAAGCAGCGGCGAGTCCCAGTCATGTTACATCCACCACCTCATATTGGTTCTGCTCTCCTTGCCCAAGGCCTTTCCAAGAAAGACATCTGCCTCACCTCAGCTCACTTCGATTCTACTAGTACTGCAAGAAGGGGCTACTTATTTCTTCACTGTAGGCATCAATTTGACAAATATATTTGTTAAAAGTCTCACATATCAGTAGCACAATCTCACTATTTGCTCCCTACTCTAAGTATACATAGCACCTTTTGGGTCTCCAAATTGCATAGTACTTGTTTTATCTTGGTTGGTTTTTTCTCTTCACCTTAGGCCCTCTAGGGGCTCTGAAGCTGATCATTTTTGTCAGGGCGGTTGGTCTTGTATTTCACTTTCCTATTGACCAAGATGTTACCATGTTACAACCCATTCTGCTATGATAGTGCTTTGTACTTTTATAATACTAAATATCCATCTAGACTTGGATCTATGTCCTTCTTTAGAAAGTACCACAGTAGCCAATGCATTAGATTGGGGAGTACAGATGTTGTTTTCAGCTATACCATATCTATTAAGAAATTGCTTACATACAAATAATTAATTTCATACTGAATGATGGTGGTTTTTAGTAAGGCCATCTCAGAAGAACAGGAATAATTATCTGTCATAACTAGAACAGTGTTGTTTTCTGACAAACATAAAGAAATCAATAACACCTTTACTGCAGAAGAAGCAACGAAGACACAATTTCCCTGTTTTCCCTGTTACCAACACAAGCTCTTTCTTTTGATGTGGCTGCACATTGGTATATGTGTAGGAAATCAATGAAACAGGACACCTTCCTCACAGAAGGAGAAAATGGTTTTATCTTATTTACTTAAGTGAATTGATTCTATCCATTCTCACACTCACATGGAATCATCAAGAAGCCTGTGTCCAAATAGTCTTGCCAGGATCACTTGTATGCAACATGAAGTAGAAGAGATGCCAACCGTTAGGGCCTCTCTACATCTCATGGGTTCCTCTTCATGGCTGACAACAGCTGTTTTTTTGAATAGGTTTTTCATATCTTTTATGAGTCAAGAGTTTTTATGGGATGATTTCTTGCTTTAGCATCTCACTGATTTCAGCCTCCTTGAACTTTAGGCAAGGTTAGTGCCCAGTGCCCCCTCTTTTTGCTGGGATAACAAGAAGATAAATAGCAAATATGAAGTGCTCTAACCTAGCTGCCATCCTCCTGCTGGTAGATCACAGATCTTCTGCTGAGGAGTTGTCTGCTCTGTGGTCATGTGCAGGCCTGAAGGAAAGAACACATTCCTCAGCATTTATCAGTTTGATTGCTCTCAGTCATGTCCCTGGATTCTTCTTGTGCTTTCACACAGACCAGTATTTCTGCTCATATTGTACTTAGGGTAAGCTTAATATTTCTCTCACTTGTTTCTATATATTTGACAAGTTTCATCAACTTCTGTGATGCTACTTGTAATATCAGCATGAAAGACCTTTGACTCTTCCTTTTGATTTTCTAGTTTCTGACTATCTTTGATGTATCCCTTTGAACTTACTGTTCTTGTCAACGTAGCTATGCTAGCTCCCCTTTCAGATACATCATTTCTGTCAGAAAAAATATCCAGTTTTGCTTGTTCAGTCTTCAGCTGGAAACTCCAGCTTTTTCAAGAGTTGCCAATACACTTGCTAGTCTCCTCTTTTTCCCCACATCAGAAATGATCTCTGTAGACCTAAGTATCTTCCTACCACTAGTCTTGGTTGTATTTTCCTGATAAGTTCCTATGATCATAGAATCATAAAGGTTGGAGGGGACCTCTAGAGATCACCTAGTCCAACCTCCCTGCACACGCAGGGTCACCCTGAGCATGGGCACAGGGCTGAGTCCAAGCAGGTTTGGAAGATCTCCAGAGAAGGAGACTCCACAGCCTCTCTGGGCAGCCTGTGCCAGGGCTCTGTCATCCTCACTGTCAAGAAATTTTTTCACTTAGTTCCTGTGGAACTTTTGGTGCTTCAGTTTGTGGCTGTTTCCTCTAGCCCTGTCAGTGGCCACCACTGAAAAGAGGCCGCCCCCTCCTCCTCACTGCCTCCCTTGAGGTATTTATAGACACTGATCAGGTCCCCCCTCAGCCTTCTCTTCTCCAGGCTCAACAGGCCCAGCTCTCGCAGCCTTTGCTCATAGGGCAGATGTTCCAGCCCCTGATCATCCTCGTAGCCCCGCACTGGACTCTCTCCAGTAGTTCTACAAGTAGTTCTTGTCCTGGGGAGCCCAGAACTGGACACAATACTCCAGATGTGGCCTCACCAGGCCTGAGTAGAGGGGCAAGATCCCCTTCCTCAACCTGCTAGCAACACTCCTCCTGATGCAGACTGCAGAGCTGCTCTCCTCTACCTATGCATGGGTTTATCCCTCCTTGGATGCAGGACCTTGCCCTTGCCAAACCTCATGAGGTTTCTTTCAATCCAGTTGTTCTGTCTGTTTATATCCCTCTGGATGGCAGCACAGCCCTTTGGGTATCAGCCACTCTTCCCAGTGCAAAACATGGCCTGAACGACAGTGAAAGGAAATGATGTTTCCTAGAAAGTGTGCTGCATACTCACCAACGGACGCCTGCCAGAAGTCTGTGGATACACCTAGTCAAGGTAATAAATTTTGAGTCACACAGCCATTTCTCCAAAACATATCCCTGCTGATCTTCAATGAGAAATATTTCCATTAGAGAGTTTTTATTTTCACACCAAGAAATAAATGATGAATTTTATCTGTTTCACCTATGACAGCAAGTATATCTGCTTCATTGACTTTTCCCCTTGCTCAGCGACTCCTGAAAGCCTAAGTCCATCTGACTACATATCTACCATTCCTGAAATGCAAAGGAAGGTTTCTGAAGGGTCCCTCCAGCCTATATTCTCATGATCCATGCTACTTGCCCTCTTCTGCGGTGTCCAACACCAAAACATCTCCAAACAGTTAAATAAACCAGGTAGGAAGTCTGGATAACGGCTGCACATTCATCTGCTCAGTCGGAACAGGTCATGCACAGTGGGCCATGCACACCAAGGCTGGGCAGACAACCTGGCTGTTAAGAGATGACAAAACTGTTGGGCATGTGCAAATAAGATCTACTCTATTTTTCTTTTGGAGACTCACAGTCTGGCCAGATTGGGGCAGGTTTTTTTTCAGGAGATGACAGAAGTTATATCCCTCACAGCAGAGGCCCTTTCCAGCCAAAATTTCTAGTCGCTGCTCCAAAGAAGCATTAGATCTGTTCAGAGAAAGGCATTGCAAGTCAATTTTAAACTACAGATACATCTGTTTCTTTTTCTCTAGCTCCGTTCTGAGAAACTGTTTTTGAGCTGCTTCAGATTAAATTCAACTCCCCCAATCCAAACCACTAGAGACATCTAACACGGCAAATCTCAGCTGAGACATCTACCACGGCAAAACTCAGCTTCAAAGGTTACATTTGGCTAGGTTGTAAGCGACTGTGAACAGATTGTTAAAATGCAACTAGCCTTGTAGAAAGCTTTGTCAAAAACTGTGCTTCCTTGTTTTCCACAAATAGTTATTGTAAGAAAGCAAACAGAGGAGCTGAAAGCAACCCCCTATTGATCTACACCTATCTGCGTTACTAAGATCCCTACTTCTGTCACATAATTTCTCTGCCTTTTCAGTAAACCAGCTACTGCCATGGTCCCTTATCCTTGCAACCTCTGCATACACCACCACAATATTAATCCCTAGAAATCACCTCTTGCAGTTGCTTGATGGATGAATCCAGCAGAGGCACAGCATCCTAATATATCAGTAGCGCACAGCGCTGGTCCAGGCTCGCTTGTTCTGCTTCTGAATAATAGCCAAGAGAACAGGCATGCTGTGCACTTGACATATTAGACAGGTTCTCTCTGAGAAGAGGTGTAGAGACAAGAAGAGGTGCATGCTCAGACATATGTGCCCTGCTAGATTAGTCTCCAGCATCCATGCACAAAATAGGGCTACTCTCTATTGTTAGGATTAAAATGAAAGGCATATCTAGCATAAGGCTGGCCAGGTCACATAGTCCCCCACATCTTGATTTAAATTCCACCCTGAAGGAAAATAAATGATGACCACTGGAACTGAAAAACTCTTGTCTGAAAGGAGCTACATAACTGCTTTGCTTGGAGCCTGAGATGCCAACCAAGAGAGAACTTCACTAACAAGGAAACAGCTCCACCTGTGTGAGTGAAATGAGATGCAAAGTATTTAAAAAGATTTCTAGAGTAGTATAACCATCACTTTTATTTGCATATGTAATCACACAGAGAGGTCAGCTTCAACTATCTTGTTTGCTGTTTGGAATCATTTCACTTTTGTTGCTGTCTCTATCCAAATCAGTGAGAGGTTTCAATTGACTTGAGCAAATTTGCAGGAACAGGACTCATGAATTAGATGTCTGCATGCACGATGATAAACCTGCTAGAGTTCTAAGGACTCATGGGCACCTTTGCTGCAATCTGCTATGCAACACGTTCAGAAATGAAGGAGAGCCACTAAGAAGGCCTTAGAAGTCTAGCTTGAAATAGCCATTTTTGAAAATTTTGGCCAGAATCAAATCTTCTGTTTTGCAAATCTTTTTCTTTTGTCTTTTTTTCCTTCTTTTTTTCTATTTCCCTTTTTTTTCTCCAGTGAATATCTCTTTAACTGTCCTACATCAATTACTTGTATTCTACCAACTCAATTAAAAAAATTAGTGGACCTTGTTTCTTCATTCTCCAAAGAGTATCCTGTCTCTCTTTCCATCATTACATTTCTGGAAACCTTCTTCCTTCTCTTTATTTTAGTCCTGGGTGTCCTCTGAGCTCCGTGATTGCATTTAAAACAGATACAATGACATTATGAAGCATTAAACTAATGGCATTTGAGACCATTTTTCTCCCATAAACTATTACGACTTCTCCTGGAGCTGCTGGCACAGACTGGAGCGCTGACGCAGCCATCCAGCAATACCTCCCTCTTAGCACCTCTATATCCATTCAGGGAGTTGAGGTGCCATCTCTTTTGCTGCTCTTGCTGTAACAGTCCCAGAGAAAGCTGTTTTGATCTTCAGATGAGTTGTTTGGCATGACCATAATGATAAATATGTGAATGGTGGGGGTTAACCATGAATTGCAAAGTACCCATCAAATCCCCAAGGTAGAGAGGAATATATCTTCCTTCACACCCTTTTGATGTATAGTTAATTATGTGAATCTGGAATTGTTACCATGTGCAAACACAGTGAAAATTGACTTTCTAAGCCATGCCTGGCCCTTCTGCATATGTCACTTGCTCTACCCCAATACTATGCTCTGTCTGTACACACACAAACATAATCAGTGCTGTTTTAGGCCGCTTTTTAATAATCAGCTTTATAAAATGTTCTAGGGATAGAACGGAATGTAACATCCTTCAGGGTTGATACAGCTTCTATTTTTTAGATTAAAAAACAAAAACTTATTCTCTACTAGTTGTTCTTTATCTTGCCGGAATAAAAGCTTTAGCACAGCTTGAAAGGGTTGCATGTGCTGAAATGTAGCCCAAGGATATGTGTTATTATCCATCCCCTCTTGACCAGCAGGGTCTCGGCTCTCTCTCCCTTTCAGCCTTTTGTTTGAACAGATGGGATTGGGGAAGGAAGGGAAAGAAAGGCAGTCTGTTCTCATTAACTCTCCCAGTACACAAACACAAACCTGAGCACAGGGGACCTAGAGAACAGGACTGCTTCCACTCCATACACATCCACCGAGACCATATGTACTGCACACAAAGGCACACAGAAACCTCGCATCTAGCCAGCTACTAGGCATTTACCAAGGATGACTCCTCACCAACTAATTAAAAAATAATAATTTAGAAAAGCCCTTGCAGGTCATATCCTTTTTATTCAGCTGCATCATTTAAAAAATAACCTTCAATTACTTTCGAAAGAAAGTCTGTCATCAAATCAGCCTAAAACGTGAACTGGGAGGATTTGCTGCATTATGGTCGGATGTGAGTTACCTCCAGAGGTTTCAGGGTGAGATGCCAGACCAGGGTTCTTCCATCCCAGTCTCCTGCCAATGTCCAAGGCTGCTTCTTCCAAAAAAGTGCTCAGAATGCTTAAGCCAGACTTTATTGAACCACCTGCTCTTGGAAAACGTCTGTTCATGAACAATGTGATCAGGGTAGGCCACAACCTTTGAAAGAGGACTCTTCTTATCTCCTTGTGATTTTTTTCCTCTTCTCTGAAAGGGCGCTCAGTGTCACACAAATATGTGATTTTTATCTTTTTTTTTTTCCCACTCATGGACAGTTTCTGGCCTCAGCAACCACGGTGGCAGCAGGTGCCTTGGGAGAGCTGCAGCCTGAATATGCCTTTTCAGCAAGGTTGACTTCCTTGCTCCAGAGGATGCCAAGCAGCTCCAAGCCTCCATCTCCAAGCTCTGTGGCCTCGCAGCTGATCACTGACAAACGGGTCCCCAAAGCTCATGGCAAATGCAAGGCCCCTTGAGTTGGCCGGGCCTCCAAAGAACGAGAGGCAAAGTAGGCTCCGGAGCATTTCCACTGTGTGCTTCCCATCGATCACGGGTTCGAGGGTGTCACAGATGGCTGTCACGGCTCGGCTGACACATGGCGACTCATTAAGCCACCACACGGCCTGCACGTGCCGGGTTCAGATGATACTCGCAGCCACCACGGCGCCGCCCCTGCCTGAGCAGAGCAAGCTGGCCCAGGCCCAGGGCTCCTCCTGCTTCCCTCCTGAGGTGGCATCCTGCCTTGCGGCACCAAAAGAGTTTTCCCCCCATCTCCGAGTAATCGGCATAGATCTATCCATTCCCTTCTTCCTCTCCACATCATTTTCTATCTCCATCTGTACTTCTTAACTCTGACGGGCTCTGACCTGAGCAGAAAGCACACCTGGCTTTCCCAACTGCCCCACAACAACTGCGCAGATCCAAAACAGAGCGTGGTAGCTCTGAAACAGAGATGGCTGAAATGAGCAGAATCAAGAATCAATTTCCTAAAGAGGAAGCTTAATTAAAGCCCATCTGATCTCTGTATTTGATCATCTGTCCCCAAGCACCTCACAATACCCTGATGAAAATCATACCTTTATTTAGCTGTCAGGTAAAAAGGTGAGTGAAACAGGAGAGCGTCTTTCCTCCAGATACAGTATGCTGCTGTGAGCTGGAAACTCTTTCCTCAAGCGTATAAGGAAACACCTGTGTATTATGTCCAGCATCAGGTAGATCTATATTTCATCACAGCCCCAGGCATTTGACACACAGTCTCAAGAAAAGAGAGCTGTCATTTTTTTTCCCCAGGTATTCTCATTGTGGGGAATGTGGAACAGAAAATGAAATGGTTCTCGCTGCAGGGTTGTCTGCAGGAAGATCACAGGGGGCAAGGTAGAGAAGCATTAGTAGCTCTGCTCACCAGTTGTCATGTGCTCCCCAGGCAAGCCGAGACAGATTTTCATAGTTGCTCACCCTCTTTGTACATCACTGCGCTCATAAATGCACTTCAGATTATTATCAGCAGATGAGCAGCTGGCAAGGTATCCCATGTCTGCTTTTTCCAGGCCCACTGTGCACAAATAAGAGCAGCAGGGACACATCCCAAATGTAGGCCCCCTACTACCAAGTTGTGGACTTCCATGGAGTCAGCTAGGGGCTTACAGGCTGCTCTGTAGGTGCCTGATCCAGGTTGCATGGAGCTATATCATCATGTAGAGGCCTCAGTGTTAGCTCCATGACAAGCAACCTTAGGCCCAAACAGTCCTACTAACCAGGGCACAGCTTGCACCCAGAAACACCACAGTTAGCCCAGCATAGTGAAGGGCACACTTAATGAACCTTGATGGGCCCAAACACACTGCTTCTCAGATTACTGTCAACGAAGGCAGCACAAGAAGCACGGCAAGGGGATGCAAAGCTGGGAAACATCCCTTGATACAAGACTACGTCAGGCAGCAACCTCTCAGCACTCCCAGTCCAGCACTGGGACTGCACCGCAGCCGTACTGGAGACCAGTGTTGGGGGACCAGGTTAAGCCTACGCACACGGGAAGGCTACAGGAGCCAGATCCAACTGCTCCTTCAACTCCATGCAGAGCCACTCATGAGTCCCTGTACAGGGCACGCAATCTGAAGATTTCTTATTATCCTGCATATCCCAAGCCTCCCATAAAGGAGAGATAAGTGCTTTACTAACAATCGCGGTTAGCAACATTCCCCCTAAGGACGGCCTGCACATTAAAGGCAATGAGCACAGGCTTTAATCGCACATCACATTAGATAGGCAACAATTAGGGGAGAGCAAACCACCAACCACAGTTTTCAGCTGCCTGCAAGAACTTCACACGTTCAAGAACAACACATCACACATCAGCACATCTGCAAGGCAAAGAACAGAAAGGCGACCCTTCTCTTGAAAGCCTAGTGGGTCAACCAAGGCACATAGGCCCAATAAATTTCAAAGCAAGACACCTGAAGTTTGGACTGGGCAAACATGATACCATTCTGCAGTTTTCACTCTTCCCACCAAGAGATGAAAGTATTCTCAAGCAGGCACTGCCTGGTACAAGAGAAGATTACAAGAGAATATCGCAAGATAAATTACAAGATTATCAATTACAAGAGAAAAATATAAGAGAATAAAATTAAACAAAGCAACAAACAGTTAAAAGAAAACCTAAAAGAAAGTGAGCAAAGCTCAGCTGAAGACTAACAGTACGATAACGTCTTAGTTTTTCTCCATTCCTTTGCATGAGGAAATTTCACCATTTTAACCTTTCCCTTCATTCCATATCAGAGAAGAGCCTGGAATTGGAAGTTCAACATGTATCAAAAATCCTTTGCAAAGAAAAGAGTTTCAGATCAATGAAAATATTTTCTTTCACTTAAAAAAAATGCCCTGCATGATAACCTGCTTGAAAAATGAAGCGTTGAAGCAGAGCATTTTAAAAATGGAATATCTTCAAGCTATTAAGTTACCTATGGGAGGAAAAGAAAAACCCTGGTGTACAATCAAAAGCAGCTCAAAGGGCAGCTACAAAGAGAGCAAACTGCTTGGGCTGTGAGTTGTCCTGAGTCAGTTTTGCTGTTTCATAGGCAGATTGATCAAGCTCTTCGCTATAGGTATCTCTATGACGTCCATAAGCTATAAAGGTAAGCTCGATAAGTACAAAGTGACCCTGCCCCTGACAATTATGTTTTTTTGTTTCCTGTGCAGCAGCTACAGTCAGGTTTGGAGACAGGAAGCTTAAAAGATAACTCTTTGTCCCAGTAAAATTTTCACTTAATTGCATGTAATCTGCAGCTCCATCATGTGCAAGAAACTCTCTTCTGCACCAGCATCAGTAGCAGTCAATGAGAAGGCAGAGCACTGAACTGCCTGAAGGCACATGGATGGTGCTGTGCTACAGCTTGCAGTGCCACAGGATACATTAGTCCCTGTCAGCCTACGTCCTCACGCGGCCAGGCAGCCACAGCTCCTTGAGCTCCATCATTTGACACTTGCTTGGGTCAGCAGCTTGATATAGCCCTCCAGCACCCTGCTCTCACACTGTTACAGACATTTGCACAGAAAATAGACAAACGCTCTTGGTGCCATCCCCAATAGGGCTCAGGGGGCCAAATGCAAGCCAGCATGCAGGGGACCCATCAAAGCCACTGGGCTTCAGGGTCTGGGATTGCTCCCTGTGCCCCTTCAAGTAGAAGTGCCCATTGACAAACATGTAGCAGTGCCTGCTGAAGACCACCCAGGGTTACAGTGGAGGTCAAGGAGAATATGAACCAGTAATGTGCCTCATTGTAAATAATGTCATCATCACTAGCTAGAGTATCAGGAAAAAAAATTACTCTGAGGGTGCTGCAGCACCAGAGCAGAGACCTAGGGAGAGCTGGATGCTCCATCCTTGATGGTTTTCAAGACCTGGCCACACCAAGTCACAGCTATGTGCTCTAATGTTGGTGACAGACCTGCTTCAGAGAAAAGCATAAGTAATGTGCTTTCCAGAGATCTTCAGAGTTTGAGTTGGAGTACGCTGCCTAAAACAGTGTGATGGAAGGCAAGGCTGATCTTGAGAGCTGACTCTGATCAATGTTTTCCTGGGCACCCATAGAGCCCACAGAGCGCTCAATATGACTGCTCTTACAAAAAAGGACTAGGTCATTCCAGGCCACAGCCTATTGCAGGCAGAATTCAACAGCTCTCATTCCTAGAACTCCTCTAAGTTACCCTGGAATCAATAGCCAGAGGTCAAGTTCAAGTCAAGAGTCAAATGTTTTCACAGAGCTTCCAAAGCTGCGATAACTCCTCTGTGCTACAGAAGCCACTCCAGAAATACCTCAGCTGGGCAGGGATGTTTTTAAAACAGTCCTAGCCTTAGTTTTGCATTATTCCCCTCCATCTCCTTTCACAATTCCCACCAAAGCGGATACGGGACCACAATCTTATGCACAGTGTTTAAACTTGGATCACAAGTAACACAAAGGGGCTGGAAACTGCAAGTAAAGCGCCAGATGCAAATTCACTTTGGAATGATTACACAAGCCCAAAGCCAAAACTTCCCTTCATCTGAACTCTGGAGCACAGCCAATATGGAGGCAGATCTGAACCTTGAGTCTGCGTGATCCAAGCGCTCCTAAGTGACAATCCCTTCCTGTTGGGGGAGGACAGGATGGCTGCTGCACTGCAACTGAGAGCTGCAGCCAATTCCCACCACATCAGCACCAACCTGCCACCTACTACTCTGCTGTCAGTGAAGGAGCTGATGATGCTGAGACCTTCATGTCGAATGAGTCTTTGGCTTTGCAGTTGAAACCAGTTTATATCTTATTACATGGAAAACTGAGGTGGAGAGCACTATTAGCAACAGCACAGAGTGGTAGCACATTGAGGATTAGGTACTGAGATATGAAAAAGAGAGGGGGATATGAGGTGAGTTGAGGGCCAGCTGAAAGCAGGCTCGGTATTGCTCCTTGCTCCAGGGCCTAACCCCACATCACCAGAAGCCACAAGAGCCCCACTCTTCAGCAGCTGGCTCCACGTCTTGCATATGGATGTGATCTAGGGTCTTCAGGAAAACCTTGGCCCTTTACAGTCAGATCATAAGTGCACAGAGCGGCCCATGGAGAGAGCAAGCAGCCCATTTTGTCACCCAGAACGAAAGGACTCAGCCTTGGTGACACTGGCAGCCTTGGTGGGAGAAGCGGCAGCCTTCAACACTATCTGCACCGTTTCCCAGAAGGGACCACACAGGCCTGCGCAATCAGGCTCAGCTGGTAACTGGGCAAAGCCCAAACCAGCATAAAGACTAAATTACCCCTCAGCCCTTGCAGCTCAGGGGAAAGGCTATGGATAGGGGGGAGAGGCCGGCACGGGCCTGCAGCTGCTCGCAGCAGCCCATGCACGCAGGGCAACCTCTCCGCACAGCCCGCGCCTGCTGCTCTATTGTCATTCAAATGCGCGCTGTGCGCCCAGGGCCCATGCAAATGCACTGAGCCCGGCTTAACTGCAACCAGCACCGCCGCGAGCGGCCCTGGGCGGGGGGGAAACAGCACCATCTGTGACGGCAAATGCTCATGAGGAGCCTGCAAGGCAGCCCCGCCGCTCGCAGAGGCGGCCAAGCCTGGAGTTACTCGCTCCGTTTGACCCCCAGGCGCGGCCCAGGGAGGCGCCGCCTCCCTGGGCCGCCCGCCCCCGCGCCTGGGGATCAAACGGAGCCAGGGGCCTAGGGACCCGCGGGCAGCGGCGCGTTGCGGCGGCGCCACCTGGTGGGAATGACCAGCAACTCTCTGCTCTGTGTTTGTACAGCATGTGGCGCCACACATTCCTGCTCCCTAGCTTGGGCTCCGAAGAGCTCCGGGAAGCTAAAAAAAGGGAGGTCATTGTTTGCTGAATGTCTGCTTCATAGGGCAGCAGACTCTAAGGGTCACTTTAGGGAGAAGCTGAGTATGGCATCCTCAGAGGACAGGGTTGTCCCCTCACCTGCCTGCACTGGAAGAGATGGAGAGATGAGTCCCTGTTCTCCTAGCCATACACTGGCCATGCTTCTTGGGAACAGTGGTCCCCTAGAAGTGTCAGTGGAGCCCCCACGGCAGTGTCAGTCACCACTCCACTGACTCTCCTCCATCCAGAACCCACCACCACAACTTGTTTTGGACTCGCCCTTTGTGATTTTGCCTCCGCTCCTCAGAAGTTCTGGGGCAGCAGTGGCAGGCGCATCATCACACAGGTCATGCAGAGTGCTCTGTCTAACCACACAGACGATGAAGGGGCCTCAGCTCAGTTTGACAACCTGGTTTCCCTCCAGCTGCTCCTCCCAGCCTTCTGACAACCCTGAGCGGAAGCAGAGTCACTTTGAGGCTTCAGACTTTCGGTCCTAATTTAAATCTCTGCAAGTGGGCACCGATCTGTAAGAAGATACAGCCTTGATCAACTACAAAAAGGTATCCCAGAATGAAGTGTATTAATTAGAAGCTGTTATGTTTACAGCTGAAGCAGCTTTTGTGGAAAAACTACAGTTGATTGGTGGTACACTTTTGACTAGCACACCCTACACATCATAAATCAGTTATTTACAAATAGAAAAGAGACCAGAAACCACTCAACTACTATCTGAGAAACAGTTTAAGTATAGGAAGGAAATTTTGAATGAAAATAAAAATGTTGCATTTGGAAATATTTTGACTGGTTTATCTGAATTTTGTCAAATTAAACTGCAGTTATAGAATCCCTTATGTCACAGGATCTGTGATTTCCATCAGTTAAGTGTTTTGGCTGGATATTTTCACCTAGCACTTCAGTTAATGTTATTGAGGATCTGCCTGCAGCGATTTTTAGTTGATCTCCTGTTTTTAGCATTTGCAGTCTTTCAAGTTCACCCCATAGAGGTACATGATCCCATTCAGACACATTCTTACATGCATGCTCACAATGCTTTGAAGTCAAGAGGACTTAAGTAGGGTCTTCAGTAGATTCCATGTATAGTCATCGAATCATTGAATCCTTAAGGTTGGAAGGGACCTCAGAGGTCATCTAGTCCAACCACTCTGCCCACGCAGGATCACCTAGAGCACATGGCTCAGGCTGCATCCAAGTGGTTTTAAAGATCTCCAAAGAAAGAGACTCCACAGCTTCTCTGGGCAGCCTGTGCCAGGGCTCTGGCACTCTCACTGTCAAGAAACGTTTCCTTAAGTTCCTGGGGAACTTTTGGTG
>JAUBOD010000030.1:6948076-6980263 GCA_032353885.1 Nothura maculosa
CAATTGTACCATTCAGAATCCAAACGAGGGCAGGCAATTCCACAAATTATATACACCGCGGAGCAAACAGTGCATTGATTGCACTTCTCACAGCATGAGCAAAGCACACGTTGGAGCTTCTGCAGAATTAACCAGCAATTTGGAACATATCACACAGGCTCTCCTGGTCTGCAAGCATGAGGGAAGAGGGGAAAGGTGAAAATTAAAGGAAAGTCATGTATTGCAAATTATTCCTTCAGTGCAAATGAGCATGATGTTAACAGCAGGTCAGGGAAATTCAAGTGCCAGCAGAATGCTGAAAAACAGTCTGAACAGGTGCTTTAAGGAAGTTAGAGATGATTCAGTCCCTCCTCCAGAAAGCTCAGTACAAGATTTTTAATAGCATTTAGTTGCCTCTTTGCATAACGTGAGATGATGTGGCACTCAGAGGCACCAAAAACCTTGGGAATCTTTAATACAACTGAATCAGGAGTCTCCTAAGCATGATAGCATTCTCATTTTATTCTGAAATATATTTTGATGTAGAAGATGATCTCCAAAATCCATTGAAGTCCCTGGAAGTTTTTTTCATGGGCTTCAGAGGGACCCAAATTTCGCACACATAATGTGTTTGGTTTCATACTGAATATATTCTAAAATAACCTCAGGAAAAGTGTGGATTACCAATGGTGGCGTGTTTGCTTAATGAACTCCTTGGGAATGCAGCGATCGTCCCATTGAGATCAGGAGATTCTTACATACAACTGACTGCCGGTTTGATTCTATTCCCATTGCAATTTGAGAATATCACTAGTGACATCCCTGGAGTCACTCCAGTTTAAGTACTGCATTGGAGGTCTGAATCTACCCTGGCTTTTGCAAAATTTTTCCTGTCTGACAATGCTGCCAGCAAACCTGGAGGAAAAGTAAAACTATAGATTTTGCCATCTGTAAGGGGTCTGAATCCTGGAGTAAATTTGCCTAGAATACCCCTGTGAAAATGTATTCCCAAAGACACCAGCAAAGGCCCAGCATCCACTGTTGTTTCTAAAGATAATGTTTTCCACTTAATCTTTCAGCTTTTTTTCTCCTTTCAGTTCTTGATGGTGGCTTTGTTACCTTTGGGCTCAGGAGGGAAAAGAAATTAGCATTTAGATGGGAATTTTTCTTCTTGCATTAAAAGCAATTGAAATGGAAACAGGCCCCAGCAGCAGCCGAGGAAGGGGAAGCCGTTCAGTGGGGTAATTCCGCGATGACATCCGTGGCAGGCAGACGATAAACCGTCTGGCAGCTCCATTGGCCTTTGCCAGCATCGTTACCCAAGCGGCCTGTCACGTGTCTCGTGGAGAAGAGCAGTCCACCTCCTTCGAGCAGTCAGGCTGTCCTTTCTTTCCTGTGCTCGCTCAAGCCCCATGGCATTGGTACAGAGACATCCTCTCCCAGTTGATTCCCCTCAGTGCTTGCAGGGATCCCAGCCTGGACCAGACCTTTTCCCTCGCAAAGCTGCCCAAGCAAGCCAGCTTGCCTCTGGTGTTAGGAGAAAAACTTCTTCCCTGATCCTAAAGGAATGTGTTTGGGGTCTGAACAGAGTAGGAGGTATTTGTCTCCCCATGAACACCCTTTCTTAGCATCTATAAATGACCTGGGGATATGTGACCTCAAGCCATGGTGAGTGAGCCCATGTGTGGCCTCCTTGAGAACCAAGTCTTGCCCAGCCACACTGAGAGAGGCTCCGTCTCCCTCGCTGCTGCAATGTCCACCTTGGTTTTAGCTGCAGGACTTCAACAGTGCCCCCCAAACTGCCCTGCTCAGCACCTGCTGCCTCCAGAGCTCAGTCCTACCTTGGCTTTTTCTCAGTGTTTCAGTGGGGCTCCAGGCTGCGTAGCTCTCCCAAAGGTATCCCAGTTCACCAAGTCTCCAGCAACAGCTGGGCCCCATCCTCTCTCCTCGCCCCTCAGTAATGGTGTTATTGCTTGCAGGAGGATGACATGGAAGGAATCCACATTGTGGCCTTTGCTGAGGAAGACGACCCAGGTGAGAGACCTGGCGTTTTCCTCCTGGCATGACCCTACCACTCAAGGGAAGCACAACCTCATGGGCTTTTTTTGCATCAGTGGGATCATTGCATGCGGGTCCCCTTTGCAGCCCCCCTAGATTTCCCATCTTGCCCCTGCTCACAAGCTGCTCTCCGTGCTTTGCTCCCCCACGGGCAAGTGACCTCCCTCATGAGCGTGAGCCTCGTGCTGCCACGGGCACCTCAGCCTCTACTGCTGCTTCTGCCCTGTCTCCTGCCAGGGTTCTTGCCTTTCCCACGGGAAGGCCATCCAGCTGGTAGGGCAGCCACAGGGAAGACTCCCTAAAGGTGCCTGCTGCCTTTAGACTCAGCCTTTTCCTGAGCAAATCCAGTCGGGCAGCTGGGAGCCTGTTGGACCAGCCAGGCCGCTCCGGCTCCTGCCAGGAACCCCACGCCCTGGCCGGGAAGGGGGAGCCTGCGCCTGCCATGGCAAGGAGTGAGGCTGCTCCAGAGCATTTGCCTAGGCACTAGCATGGGCTTGGGATTCAAATTGATCACAAATTGGATTAAAAAAAAGAAAAAAATTCCCCTTTCCAGCCCAACCTAGCACCAGGAAGTAATTCATCACCGGGTTGCGTTTCCTCAGCAGCTTTGTGCACCAGCCCCAGCTGAAAGAGTGCCTGGTTGCAGTGCAGACCTTGGGGCTGTTCAGCACGGCAGCTTATGCATTTCATGGCACAGAGTGAAGAAGCAGGGGCTGAGCGCCAAGATCGGCTCCCCAACCCTGTGGCCGCCCTGCTGCGTGGCTTGGGAAGTGTCTGCTTGGGGCTGGATTTGTCCAGTGCAGTTGGAAAAGCTGTGGGCAGCAGTTCCTGAAAAGTGATGGAAGCCGTGCTGCTAAATCCTGCCCAGCGCATGGAAAAGCTCCGGCCTCCCAGGGATTCCTTTTTTGTAGTGCTGAAAGAAAATACTTACGTTGTTCCACTCCATAGAAGGATTATGAGACTTAATCCATGTGTAACTAATTTCAATACCCTGGGAAGATGCTACAAATTAAAGGCATCATGATTAGCAGAAAAGGAGCTGGGAGGCTGCATTTCCTTTTGTAGAAAAGAGAACTGTAAACAATTCCTGTTTTCACAGGGGGTGAGGGATGTTGAAAAACCCAGGAGTGCAAGCGCCAATGTGTTTTTAGCAGAGGGAAGTAGCAGTTCATTTATCATTTCAGATGGCTTTGAGTTCCTGGAAATCCTGAAGCAGGTTGCCAGGGATAACACGGATAATCCTGACTTGAGCATTGTGTGGATTGACCCCGATGACTTCCCCTTGGTGAGTGGCAGAGGATCTTTTCCTTCGTTGGGTTTATATGTGATGTGTGTGCTGGTTAAAACACCAGCATTGCCCTCAAAGTGTTCACAGAATATGAAGGAAGGGAAATGGGGTCTCAGGCTGCCCATTCAGAGTCTGCCTCCCAGGCACATTTTGCACCCTAGCACTGGAGAAAGAGGGTGATCTCCTACGTATCTACCTCGGGAACATCCTAAGGGAACAGCAGTTTCCTCTAATGCGTGATGCAGCCCACGCTTCAAGTCTAACTCTCGTCTCCAGGGTTAATCAATACGCAATGCTATTCCCCATAGTCCAGTTGGCTGACACAATATTAAGAGGTTTTGCAGACATCTGTGCCTGAGCTTTATTTCTCATTGTTGCAGCTCATCACTTACTGGGAGAAGACTTTCAAGATCGACCTTTTCAGACCACAGATTGGGGTGGTGAACGTCACAGACGTGAGTAGCACAAGCCCAGGGAAAAAACAGCGATCACAGGATGAGGGTGCTGGGAAGGATGGGATCTAAGATAGAAAGCAATTCCACTGAGGTTAATAGGATTTTTACTGTTAAGTTCAAGTATACCAGGCTTTTTCCCCAGGAAGAAGTATCAAGACCTCACCAATCCCCTGTGCAAATGGGCTCTTAACACCTCGAACTTCAGGCAGGCTTCAGGGCTTCAGTCTGAGCCTGTTTGTGCAGCTGAGTTACACACAAAGCTCTTCTGCCTGGGACAATATTGAGCCCTGTGGTCTGAACTTCAAGATTTTGCCTGATTTCCTTTTCAAGGTCTCACGTTTTCCCACCTTTACTTAGCCCTGCAGGAAGGGTCTGCTATGCCTGCATCCTGGCTGGGCTGGAGGGGGAAAAGTGCTTGTGCGTGGGTAGTGGGGTTGCATTTAGGAAAGGAGAAGCCAAGGAGGAGGAGGATGGTTTTGCAGCAGAAGCGGAGTGGCACAGCTTGAGTGTAGGAGTGAAGGATGGTCCCCAACAGATGACAGGGAGCAATTGCACGTATTTAAAAAAAAAAATAATACACAGACATGATAGGAAGTCAGCATAAACTCAAAACAGAGGGATTATTCTGAGGCAAAGAGGAGAATTAGGAGATCTCCTCAACTTTCATCCCATTGACCTACAGCTGCCAGTTCCCTTGCACCTTCCTTCAGCCTGGAACTGAGGATGTTTCCTCTCCACATGAAAGCCTGGCTGGATATGCCCAGGGCCTAGAAGACCTTGTTCAGGGCTGGTGAGGGGGTCCAAGGTTCATCAGTGCAAGGGAGCCTTTCCTGTTGGGAAGGCTCACAGACATGATCCAGCCTGTGGCCAGGGAATTCCACCCAAGGGAATAGCCATGGACTCTGACCCCCTCAGCAGCACTAACCAGGGGTTCCACCTTCCCATGCCCATACAAATGATGTCTGGCTGCAGGGAAACATGGGAACAAAGGAGAAGGACATCTCCACGCACCCTTCCCAACCTGTGCAAACATGGGCAAGAGCCCAGCCCTGCCCCAGCACTGCCCAGAACACATCCCCAGCCTCTGGGCTGCCAAACAGGCAGCTCTGAGTCCTGCTGCTGCGTGCGACACTCTGTGCAAGTGCAGCTCATCCCCCCAAAACTGTGTGCTTTGCTGCAGGGAGGCCAGAAAAAGAGAAGCATTTCTCCTTTCTCTGGCAATAACTGTCAAGCTGATCAGAGCACACTTAACACATGCTCCAGCCTGGCTTTTTTATTGCTTTGGTTTATTTTTAATCATGAAATGCTGGATGCTTTAAACTGTGGCTGAAAATGAATCTCTCTGGATAGGGAGAGTGTCTCTGGAACCAGAACTGTCTCCACCACAGAAGTATTTTTAATTTGGAGTTTGGGGTAATGACTTCTTTGTGTTTGAAATGCCACCCATACAGAGGCAGCTGATTCATTAGAAGAGATTATTTCATTAGAAGAGATAATTTCATTAGAAGTGATCAGGAAGGGACTTGGGAGAGTTGGAGCAACCGGCAGGGGCTGGGTGCTGCTCCTTGCCCTGCCACCAACCTTTCTCCATCACCTGGAGCAATCCATGTCCGCACTCCTATATACAGGAAGGGAGAAATTCCTGCCCACCCTACCCAAGGGCAAAGAAAGGAAAGTGCAAACGTCAGCTCAGGAGCTACAGAGCAGGTGCAGAGCTGGCTGGTTTGTTATGTGTAATATTCCTGCATCCATCAGACCACTGGATGGATACCTAGGCGCTGTGGAGTGAGCGGGTTGGTCCTCTCAACAGGATTGTTAAAAGAGAGCAAAATGAAGGACAAGTTAACATGCACTACTTAAGATAACATGAGAGTTGGATGGACAAGCCAGAAACAGGGCCCAAACCTTCTAACTTGTTGCTCTCATTACTAGTCCATGGTTGTTTGTATTTACTGTACTATTACTCTTCGTTGTATTTACTGTAACTGGCCATGCTTAAATTCATGTCAGAGTTATGCTAAGTATCTATGAATGGAAATTCATGAAAGGCTAATAGAAAGTAGTAAGAAAATCATATACAGAAATACTAAGCAGGAACATATGCTGTACTATACAGCAAGCACTGAGAGATCTGTAGAAACTCATGGTTTATCTAGATTTGATATAGTAATGTTTCAGATTGCCGATTATAAGATTTGCAGTTTTTCTTTCATCCCTCTTGGGCTGCTTTCTATTCCTCAAGAGAGACATTTAGACAAGTTGTAGGTTGGCGGCTGATGTCTAGAACAAACATTGAGCTCATTTCATTATCGCAGTGTTACATCACTAAATTCGGCTGAGGCAGACAGCTACAAAGTGGGACTTACACAACAGAGCACAAATCACACCCCTGTTGGCCTCAGTGGACATAACCTCTGTGACCCCTTTACCTCTCTAAAAACCTGCCAATGCAAACACTACTGAGCTCCCGGGGCCTCCCACGGGCCCATCACATCATAGCAGCTCAGGACTAGTGTCGTGATATATTACAAATATTGCCACTTTATTCACATAGTACCTTTCCTGTGTGCAATGCACCCTATCTTCTTCCCCTGATCCAAAATAGTCTTTTTTTTTTGCCACAAAGAGTTTGTAATCAGCACAGGATTGTTGCATGGGGAAAGCTTCTTTCAAGTGAAGAACCCACTGTTAAATATAGAGGTGCCACAGCGTCATCCTAAAGCAAGGCTGATGGTTCAAAGAGGCAAGTGGAAAAGAGATGCTGAGAGCAGAGTGAGCAGGTCCAAAGGGACAGACTGCGGAAGGGCTATGGAGTGAACGAGGAAAAGGCTGTGGACTGGGGATATGTAGGGAGAGCCTTTTTACACAGATTTGTAGTAATAGTGAGTGCAATCTCTGGCCCATGTCTCTTAGGGTAGCTAATCCCCTCTGCCACCTATCCTTGCAGGCCGACAGTGTCTGGATGGAGATCCGAGATGACGATGACCTGCCCACAGCCGAGGAGCTGGAGGACTGGATAGAGGATGTGCTTTCTGGGAAGATAAATACCGAAGATGACGACGACGATGATGACGACAACGACGATGACGATGACGACGATGACAACGATGATGATGATGACGACAACGACAATGATGACGATGATGACGATTAGCTTTGACTGTGAACAGTTTGACTCGTGGGTGCTGAGAGGCTTCTGCTGCAGCAGGTTGCTCCATCCAAAGACCTGTGCTTGAGTGTCAGCAAGCACCTGCCTCCTCCTCCTTCCCCCTCCGCCCCGCTCGCCCTGCCCTTGCCGGCGTCCCCACAGCCTGATTCTCAGTGGTGCTGAGTGGCCAGGGCTTCCTCTGTAGCAGGTGGTGCCTGCAGGCACCCAGCACCACTGTGAACCATGCTTCCTTAATGCAGACAATAGGAATTTGCAGGGAATATCATCCCCCGAATCTCCCCAAGGTGGGAGGAAAAGTGCCTGCCCACTCACAGCCAGGTCATATTGAGCCAATTTGTATTATCCGTGCTCATCAGCTCAACACCTACATCCAAAGACCAAATCTCACTGACAGAGAAGGTCACTGTAAAGTTTAGTCCTTTTTATTAAACAAAATATGCTTTGTAGCTACTCTGCCAAGACCACTGAATCCTCCCAAAAATTATGATGTGAGAGGCCATAGCTACTCATTAATATGTTGTAAGTAGAATAAAAAGTGTTTGGAAGGGGAGGAAGGCTTTATAGACATTAGTAAAATTTTCAGTTGTTCCATATAACAGAATATTCTTGTCTGGCAAAGCAGTGCAAAAAAATATTCCACAGTCCTTGTCTGGCTCAATGTTTTCTTGAAAGTTCAGGTAAACTCAACTTTCAAGTTCAGGGTTAGTGGAGCTGGTCTGATAGGGGACATTGCAGCTTGAAAGTTCCTGGACTGCTGCAAAGTCTGATTCAGATCTGAGTTCAGATTCTTGAGGCTGAAGGTCACTGTGCTGAAATGAACTGTTGATGCTTAACCTCCAAGTTTCCAGAAGCACCAGACCAGACCACCCCTCAGTTCTAAACATCTGCATCCAAATCTGGGTTGTTCCTACCTTCTTTGTGAGATGAACCTCATTTCCATTAAAGGTTGTGCACTGACAGCATGAGACAGTCAAAGAGAAGATGAGAGAGGGCATACCCTCGCTGCCAGAAACATTCACAAGGGCCTGCCTGAAATCATCCTATTCCACACGACCTTCCAGCTTTAGCTGACTTTTAACCCAAATTCTTTTTTTTCCCATGACCAAAGGCATTAGGAGAGAACACATCCATCCAACCATATTAGACACTGGATATTGTGAGTCAGGCAATGAGCAGTGAAAGGATTCAAGCTGCTTGGCTTTTAAGTATTCAACCACAAAATTACTCCCGGCTTGGAGACTCGCATGCCCCACGGCAGCCTGTGAGGAGCCTCTTTCGCCTGCAGCCTGAACAGGAGCTCAGGGCGTCAGTCTGCAGTCAGAAGGGTCACTCACAATGCAAAGGGTCAGCACCTCGGGCCTGGCGAATGCAGGGCCATCCGTGCACAGGTCACCTCAGCAGTGGTAGGTCCCCCTGCTTTCCCATGCCTGCAGATTCCCATTGTCCTGGCTTATTAGGTTTGACAATAGTGCAATGAATGGAGAGTTTGGAGAGAGAGTTCTGTCTCTATAAATACATCTAGAAATACCTTTTCTGGTTGTTCAGATTGTTAGCATAGGTAGCATATATTTGTCTTCTCTTTCTAGATACAAGGAACATTGTTTTATTCCTTCTTACACTGGCTTCTGTGTGATGTTAGTGGAATTAACAGTGCAAGGGACAGGAAAATCAAAGCTTACTGTATGAATGTGAATCAACCTGATGAGAAGCAAGGTTTACACACCATGTATTTCCTTTATTGGATAAACTGCAAAGCAAAGTTTTATAGATTTTTTTTTGATTCCTATTGTTCAGTCTCTTTGTCTCTCTATATAATGACTGAAATATAAATTTAAGACTACTGGTACAAAACGACTAAAGTATTGATATGCTTCTACTTGTGCCATGTCCCCTTGGTGGAAAGGGGCAATAGGAACAACATACAGTCATCTATGTACACAAATGAGTGCTGTACCATAAAGGGCTCTATACAGTATATGGCAATAGAGCATGAGAGATCCTCTTGGAATATTGACAGCTTAACCAGCACTTTCCAGGCACATGTTCTAGAAGAACAGATTATACCAGGACATCAAAGCTACCAGGTCAGCTCTTCTTTCTTACATATTTGCCTTTTCTTGCTTCTTTATGATGTATAGACACTCTATGGAAGACTTGAACAAAGTGTGTCTGGGGAGAATGTTTGGGTATTCACATGGGATTAGGAACAACGTGGCGTCCCATGGATGGGATGGGGATCCATCAGAGGACACCATGTAGATTTTCAGAAGGTTCAAGATGCAGCATGCTCTCAGCTTGGCAGTCTCTCCCTTCCTTCACACAGCCCTCTCTCCTCATTAGAGGGGTTCACGGGACCTTCTGCCCTTTCCTTCCTCGTTTCCTCCTTGTTGAAGGCCCTCTGGCTCTGGGAGGGAGTGAGGACTCGAGAGACCTTGTGGAGAAGCTCAAGGCCTCATCTGTGCACATGGTGAGGAGCAAGAACTGGCAAAAACAGCAGTTTAGTAGTAGCTCGGCCTTTGGTTAAGGAATAGGGCTTGCATTACTCACCTGAGAAGAATACCTGTGTAACTTCACCTTGTAGCTATTCCCAGGAGTAAAAAATAACAATATTTCACCCTGCATGAGACAATTTCCTTTCTGCATAGTCCCTGGAAGCCAAGAGCAGTCATTTCCAAGGCCCATGAATTTCTATAAAGAATAAATTAATAAAGCTGTACTGTCTTTTTAGTGGAAAACCCAGACATTCCTAAGTCTGGGAACCTTCTGCTCCCCTTCTGCTCTTGATGCCCATTTACTCTGATATACCCCTCTCTAGGTGCTTTAAGAGACATCACATGCTAGCACTGCTCACAAGCAGAACAGACAGACCCTGTAAGTGGCATGAGACCTTTTCCAAGTGCACAAGTGTTTCATAAAAGCAAACATACCTCAGTGCACCAAGTGAGAGATCTGGAGGTAAAAAACCCCACTGTGGTCATGATTAGGCTAATATAGAGGCTCTCTGGGACTGAGCTTTTGTTGTGGCTGATGGGCTGAGTGTCAGTCATTTGTAGAAAATTTCTCTTGAGTTATATAAGAGAAAGAGTTAATCCCATGGCTGCCAGTCCTCTGCAGTACCAGTGCAGCCCTTTAGGTGCTCTGCTTTTCTCCCTTCCGTCATTTCCCTATTACTTTCCCCCGGCTCTCTTGGTCTGTGATGAGGTATTTTTATCTCTACTACCAATTTGCAACCTTTCACTCACAAAGCTAAAAATGCCTAGTCTTCTTGACTGTCTTTTTTTTGTGTGTGTGTGTTACAATCTCGCAGTACATGACCAGAGAGACACCAAAGGGGGTTAGAGTTGGGACTTACAAAGACACCATATTGCTCTGCACAAACACCGGCTGGCCTTGGTCTCTTTGGTCTCATCTTTCCTGTCCCTAGTGCTCTGGGAGTTACTGGTGGGACGTGGTGCTTTTCCACTTAAGCTCTGAGTCCAGCCTTAGTTGACTCTATGAAGTGCAGAATCACCAGTCGCTCACATGAACTGAGATTCCCTCCCACCTGCTCTCAGAGAAGAGGCTCTTCAGTCTTGAGGGCCAAGGTGGGAGTTAGGAGGATGCTGGACTCTCCTGGATTCCTCTGTCCAAAGCTGGCACCATGCAGGACAGCAGGGGCTCCAGAGTTTCAAACTGCAGTGAAAGGCACTGGCTACGCTGAAGAGCCAAGTCAACCTGCCCATCATTCACTTTGAAGGTGAAAAGTCTGCACCTATGTACGAGGAAGCAGCAAAATAACTTTCCATTTTAAAGAGTGTGCATGTGTGGGGAGCACTGAATGTTTCTGCAGGCAAGTCTGTTACTGCTTTCCCTGTCTCATAAGCAATTCTTTTCTCCAAAGTGTTAATTAAGCATTCATACTAAATGGGTCTTAACACAAATACACAAAAACAAGGAATCATGTTTTGCCCACATCCAGCTAAGATTGCTTCATAATCATAAGGAAGTAGCCAAAAATCTAGCATTACCAGCCCCGCCAAGAGTGTGAGGATACTGCTTCCCAAGTGGTCTCCCAGAGCTGCCGTGACCCTTCCAGGTAAGAGCAGATATAAAAGAGGCTGCTCCCACTCCGTCTTCTCCCTGAGTTATTCCACCTGCAACGAGACCATCGAGCAGTTCCAAGCTGTCCCTCCACTCCTTAGTTACCCAAATTCTATCCTTTCATCACTCCCACGCTAAACCAACACAAACTATTAACCCAGCAAACAAGGAGAAAGGGTACTCTACCGAAAATCTCATAACTCCCAGGCTAGTTTTACAGCTCTGTATAGAAGTGGGAAGGAGAAAGCTTCTGCCTTTCTGCAGCTGACCCGCAGGGATCGTTGGAGACGCTCTGTGAAGGAGGGAGAAGCTGCTCGGAGCTAGTGCCAACCCTTTGAGAAACAGCTCCAAAGAAGATGCAAAGGAGGCACTCTGTAAATCACACGTTTACTACTTTGGAGGCTCGGCAGTTTTCCCGGTGTTTATGGGAACAGGGAATAGTGAGACTCGACTGTGGTGTCCTCAGAGGCAGCAGGGAGAGAAACAGCCACTTAGTGACACCAGAGATCTCAGCAATTTTCCATCCCAGAGCAGAGCTGCTCAGTCCAATGCCAATGAACACACAATGCCAAGGATACAGGCTGCCCGTGCCTGTCCACACACCATACCTAAGACCATGATTCACCACAAGACAGAACATAAAGTGTTGTTGCCTTTCACTCTGAAAGGAATCATTAGTCAGGAATGTATCACTCTCCTACCACTGATCAATCCCCTTGCAGTCCTGTGAAAACAGGCCAGAATTGTGCTTGGATTCCTCTCTGGCACAACAAAACTTTGGGCTGTTGGTGCAAGCCTGATCCGCGGCGTTTGCATATGGATACCTCAGATCTCAGGAGCATGAAGGACAAGAATGGAGCAACAAGCATCAAGGATTTTCCCCACATCTCATACTACCTTTTCCCCACTTCTCATACTACCAGCATCTGGGCAAAGCAGGCCTTGAACGGCACCGTTTGGGGCAGGGAAGCGGCCTGCCCTCACATCCATTTGGCTGAAGAGCTCTAGGAGCAACGCGGAGCACGCGGCAGGGGCAGAGCCAGCGCTTTTGGCCCAGCTCTCGTCCAGCAGGATGCTCCCTGCCAGGCTTAAAAGGTGATAAATGCTAAAAAAAGCTTTGGAGCTTCCTTGTAGCTTGAAGACTCCCATCGTGTCAGATTGCAAGCAGCTCTGGGGATGGAAGCGAAGATCCTTCCGGCGCCCTTTCCTGCTCCTGCCTCGTGGCCTCACTCACCTAAGCCTCTGTAATGAAGGACGCTACCAGAGCAGCTGATGAGCTTATGGTTTGGTCCCGCATGCTACAGAGAATGAGAAGGAAACAGCTTTTTCACTTTCTTCTTTCTTTTTCTATCCCTTCCTGATCCCTCCTGTTTTCTTTTTCTTTGTTTGTTTGGTTGGCTTTTTAACCAGCTCCCCCAATTTTTTGCTCACTCTGTTTTTACCTTGTCCATCTTCCTCTTCTCCTCAACCTGCCCCCGAGTTTGGTGGCGTGGTGCCAAATCTTACAATATTTCCTTGCTAGAGAAAGGCATAACTCACTTTGCCCCCTGTTGTGAAATTCCTATTCAAACCAGGGGAAATGCAGCACAAATCGAGCCCAAAGGAGATTGTGCAATAAGAGCTAAAGGCCTCTCCTCTCTCCCATGTAAACTCCCCGCAAGGTTGGGCTGCAGGCTGGGCTCTGGAGGAAAAAATGATATTTCTGAGGAGGCATCTTTTCCAACTGTCCCAGAATCTAAATGAGGAATATTGCCTTTCCATCCAGTCCTGTCTGAACCTCTTGGCTTGGTTATTTAGGCCACCGTTATAAAAAGAGAACAGCAACTCCCAGGGTCGCTGGCAATTTCATTACGCTGCCCAGCCCAAGACAGGCAGCATCACTTCACGCACAACCAATAAACCAAGAGGGTTAAGCAAAGTGAATGTGGCTGCAGAGATTATCCCGTACTTGAACAGCAATAGGAAAGGTAACTGCCCCCCGGGAGTTGTTCTAATTGAGATCAGTTGTTCTAATTGAGCCCTCCTTCAGCCGCAGGTGGCAAGTGACTTAACTGGTCATGAGTTGTCTGCTTTGGGGACACCTCCTCCTTTGCTTTGTTTTTTGAATCAAGTCCCTCCCTCAGCCACAAAGTTAGAAATAAAGCAATGTTCAACCATAGAGCAGCCCTGAAATTCACCTGTTATATTTTTGCTTTAAAATTGAATCTAACATGTCAAAATCCAGGCCCAGTTAATGACAAAGAACAAGAAGTTATTGAATAATCAAAAAAAAAAGTTTGAAGAATATTTTAGTCTGCAAAATGGAATCACTGTAAGTATTTTCAAAGCTTCTCATAATCTAGTTACTGAATTACTAAACCAGTTTCTCCCAATCAATTACAAAGTTAAAATATAATAAACCATAGGATACTGGTATTATGAGTACACAAGAATGAGCTCAACAGAACAGGAGTCAGAAGATTTACAGATCTGTTTGCTTTGGATCTATGGGCCAGATATAACCTACTTCTAACGCCTTCTTTTAAAATGTGCCCACCTGCATTTGATTTGCAATGAAGATAGCTCCAAGCAGCTACATAGTTTAGACTTTCTCTTCTAGAGAGGCTGAATCAAATGATTTTATCAAGTACTTCACTTCCTTTTCCCCATGAGCCCATTTGTCATTCACACTATCTTTTCAGGTAGAAAGACCAATACTGCAGCACTCAAAGCATTTTGAAGTCTTACCTTGGTTTTCAGAAATTCTGCAATTTAGAAAGTAGATTCGGGCCTAGAGCAATCTATGACATCTTTACTTAAAAAAAATTTAAATCTTGGTACCTTTGTGTTTCCAAGGAGGCTGCAGGTCAGGATGTTCCATTTCTGAAAGTGAATTTGGTGGTGCTGATCTTTGTCTCAGCTCTGCATCTTTCTTCATATTTTGCTCTCATGGGCAGCCTGGCAGGGGGGTCATCACCAGTTCTTGGCTTCCCAGGTTATTTACATTACTAGGGCTCAAACCAGGGCAAACCCCAAGTCCTGCACAAAGGAGAGTTTTTCTACCAGATTCACCTCCCAGATTTGGGGAAAGGGAACATCAGCTTTGAGCTTTGCAGTTAGTTGACAAATCTGTAGCAGGCCCCAAGCTGATCATGCGGCAAGCAGGCCCCAAGCTGATAACAGTGTCCAGAGACAATCCCCATTTCAAGTACACTGTGGAAACAGGCAGGGAGATGCAGAAAAATGGGAAACTGCTCTCTTTCCCTCTACATTTCACTAGCAACATGCCAGTATGAACCAACCCATGTGCTCACAGCAGGGCTGCAGAACCAATGACAGCACCTCAAAGCAAGCCATCATCTATGAACAAAGATTGCTCTAGTTATGCATGGGCAGTCAGTGCACCAGAATACCCCTACAGATGTGGGGAAACATGCAATGTTCACTGCTCCCTCTTCTCTCAGCACTTACTGGCTTGGTGGCACGTGGATGCACACGTGGAAAGGGAACGGATGCCCCTGCACCAGTAGATTATCTGTCAGTCCAGGAAAGGATCGTAACCCAAGCCTATCACCTTCCCAGTCCAAGATAAACTCAGAAGCGGTGCTGAAAGACAAATCAAAGTGCTCTGCTTGGACAACTCCCAACGTGTCCTCCCTTCCCACATGCTGCTGTGAGGCACCATGTCCTGCTGAGAGATCCGATTCCCCTTGCACCCATCCCACCTGCCCAGGAACCAGGGCTCCCTGGCTTCCTGCCTGCTCCTCCCTTGGAAACCTCAGGTTCAATCAGCCCTCACATCTCCTGCACATCCAGATCTGGGGCAGCAAAGCCAATATATGGCACCAGTAGAAGTAGAAAGGTCATTTGCGGAGTTTGAAATGTGAGGTCTGCTCACTTCCACAGATAGATGCCTCTTCAAACTATTAGTTTAGCTATCACTGTGATGTGGTGAGGCATTGCTACTTGCCCATGAAAGGCATTGATGCTTCTTAGCCAAGCACCAAACCCATTTCTCCATTCATTTGCTACCCCTTGACAGCATGCAGCCCCTTTGCCCTCTACCGCCTCCACCACGATCTCCTAAGCTGATGTTTTTTCACCTTCCATAACTGTGGTCAACAGATCTCATGTATTGAGCTGCACTTCACAGTCCTCAGCCCAACTCAGCATCAAATCACCTGCTTCGGCTGCTGTTTCCATCCCGCATTAGGGCAGCCCTGATGCCCTTACAAACAGGGAAGGCATCAAAGAAGCGGCTCCTCTTTCCCCACTGCCCCTGCTCTTGTTCCTCTCTCAAAGTCAAGGCACTTGTTGCTCAGCACGAGTTCCTCCAAGCACTGGCTACCACTCCAAGCCTCCTCTTGCCTTTTCCCAGGGGCCTCTGTTGGTAACATTCAGTTTTGCTCAGCGTTGTACCCGAGGCTCCCTCACATCCCCAGGACTCCGGCACTTTCAGTGAAAGACCTGGCCAGACCAAGAGAGCACCCGCAGCTCTTATTTCTGCTGAGCTACGTGCCACGGTTCCCTCCCGATGCAGATACTCCTAAGCAAGGGAACTCGTCCCTCTGGCAAAACCTGTTCTTTCCACTGGCTCAGTGAAGGCACCACAAACAACAGCATGGTTCAGGCATTGATTTGGCTTCAGCGTTAAGCCACATGTTCAACAAAACATGCCAAGCTTGAGTGGAAAAAACAACATCGCGAGCTGAGAGCCTAGGTTGGAATGGAGGCTCTCTGTGCTACATTTCTGCTCCCCGCACCTTGCTGTGACAAACCTGCTGCTGGTTCCTGCCCTGCCGTGGCCTGCAGGGCCCCAGTGCCATGGGGCTGGCTCCTCTGTGGGGCTGGAGGGGCAGGCAGTGGCTGCACACCCACTGTAGGCCCTGACACCCACCACAGGCCCCGACACCCACTGCAGGCCCTGACACCCACCCCAGGAGCTGGAGAGAGGCAGCAGTGCCAGGTCCTTCCCCTCTGCATTGCACGAGCTGCAGGACAGCAGAGCAGCAACAACGGTCCAGGATACGGATCAAAAGGAGAGGGATCAAAGCAGGGCAGGAGGCAGGGCCATGCACACCCCCATCCCACCCTTCCTGCTTCCTCCCGGGCTTCAGTTCAGCCCTTTGCAGCCCAAACAGATTCGCCTCCCAAGCTCAGCATTAGCTGCCGGGATACTCCTCTCCACCGGTGTTTATGCACCGACTGCTTATCACACAGACTGCCCCGCTGTGTTTTTCACCACACAGCAGCATCCTGTGGATTTTTCCAGCACTCCAGGGCATGGAGACTAGGGCTGACCATGGAAGGACATGGGCCTTGCAGGACAGAGCTGTGAGATGAGGTAGGCCCCACGAGAAGAGCACAAGGCCCTCAAGAGCAGGTACCAAAGCCCATCCAGGGCACATAGTCGTCCTTGAGGCTTCCTCAGGTGCCTCCATCCTCAACAGCAGACATGGAGTGGGGCAGCCTGGTGTCTCCGAGGCCCCAAAGCCTTCTAAAGCTCTACACATTCCAGCTCCAGCTCCTGGGCAGGCAGGAAAGCAGCAGCCCCTTTTGCAGCAGCAACACTGCGCATTGCCCTAACAGGAGACAGGCCCCAATCCATAGCAATTTTTCCTCATCTTGCCCCTCCTCCCCTTGCCCCCTAAAAACAGGTCCAAATAGGGAGCTGAGCAAGGAAACCCACACTTCATAATTTGTGTGCAAATCATGAAGGAAGACAGGAGGTAGAAAAACCTGTTCCCGCTCCGGTCCCGTCTCCCCACGCCCTCGCCAGCTGTATTTGCTCCACATCACTCGCTCTTTCAGGTGTTCAAAGCAGTCCCCGGCCAGCCTTGCTTTAAGGGTGATAAATGCGCTTTCATTTCACTGGGGCAGGGCAGATCAGAAGGGGCTAGAAGGAAGGTGCCAGAGTTGGCCTCAAAAAAAGGTTAAATTGCATGTTTGTGGGGCCCCTCCCAGCCACAGATGAGGAATGCTCAGAGGCCAAAGCACTTTCTTTGCTCGGAAAGGAGAAGAGGCAGGACAGGGACAAGAGGATTTCTGGTTTCAGTTTATTCCCAGAATTTTACTGTACAAAATATGCAAAGTGTAAAATGGTTTCATGTTTCAGTTTAAAAACAACAAAACCCCATCCACCTATAACTTAAGAGAACCCAGCCTGGGACAGAACGATTTACTAGGCTAGACGCACAGTGCATTAATGTCACAGACACCGAGAATTTGCTTACTTGAGATCACGATTAGAAAAAGAGCAGAAAGGCCATGGACCATTGCAGTTAAAGGCGCGCGTGTAGAGAGAAACGCTGATTAGTGTCCATTAATTAGAAAAATCTTGGCAAAACCCACCCTCCTGTACACACTTTGTGTAGAAAAACGTATTAACACAGTGATATGGGAAGGATGGGGAGGAGGGTTCGCTCCTGTCCCCTTCCCCAAGACACGGCAACGTTGGAGCAAAGAAGCAGGCACAGGGGAGCGCAAGGTTGTTCACAGTTACATCCACGCAGTGCCCACAGCTGATGGAGGGTGCCCAGGCCGCATCCGAGGGCACGGTTCCCTTCCTCGGCACTGGGGATGGCCCATGGGGCTTCCCAGGGGTCACAGGAATGATAACACAGTCCTGTGAAGGGAGGCGCAGAGGCAGCTGTGCCGGGGGGGCTGTGGGGACCTTGCTCCAGGGTCACCCACAGGGGCAGGAACGGCAACTTTTGGTCCTAACGTGAGGCACAGCCTGAAGGCAACAGGATGCGTATCCCTGGAATAGCAGGGGATCGGCACAGCCCCGTCAAGAGACCCCCAGCCACAAAGCCCCCTCTTCTAGGAGAAGAAAATTCTGTTTAGTTTTGTGCAGAGCCTGATCCCAAGAGTGCTTCTTCCTTAACACCATCTAAACACCAACCACCAAGCCTGGCTTCAGGCCTTACACACACATAATGCAAACATCTCTAAGGGGAAAGCTGGATACGAGAAACACGCAAACTGAGCAGGAGAAAACAGACATCTGTGCTCACAGCTCCTGAGCACTTCTCACGTACCAGGGTACAACTACTAAGTACAACCAAAGAGCAGCCTCTGGGAATAGACTACAACACTTCTCCTCCTCCTGAAAGACAGGAACATTTTTGTTTAATCTTTAAAACAGGCGGATTTGCAAGCTTTTGTAAGCGAGGTGGAATGGGCTTGAATGGGTTTCCATGCTTGGCATGGTGCAGGTCTTTCAAGTTTCTTCAGTAGCAGGTGTTGTAACCAGCACATCTCAAACGACTCTCGAAGATACTTACGGGCAAACAGCTTTTAAAAACTGCTTTGCTCAGCTTTTAGCATACCTGGAAACAGCCAATTCCCTAGACTTTGTGTTAAGATCCTCAACTTTAAAAAAAAATAAAAAAATTAAAAAAAAATGGAAAGGCCAATTTTAGTCTCCCAAAATTGTGTCTTATCCAGAGCTGACTTCTGGCTCCAACCAGGCACCTTCCATCCCATCTCCTAGTTGTTCTTTCTTACTTAAAGAGAGAGCTTAAAACCACAGAGCAAGGGTAGCATACTAGGGGTCTAGTATCTACCCCCAGCCTCCTAGAAGGTGCAGGAAATCCTCATTTTCCACTCTTTGGAAAAGAAAAAAAGAAAGAAAAGTCATCCTTTGCGGAAACCCACAGCCATTTCCACCTGCCCTGAAAAAAGCTGCAAATCTTTTTTGCTGCTGGCTTTAGCAAAGTTCTAAGCACTGAAGCAGCACACCTGAGAGCCACAGGAAAAACAGACCAGTAGGAGAGACGAGCAGGGCGCTCCCACCCCTTGCAGGCACCTAAGCTCGCAGCTCAGCAATAGATGTCCATCCTGGGCATCGCTCTTCCAAGGGAGATGCTGTCAACTTCACTTCCAGGAAGGAAAGGAGAGGTATTTGCAGGGAAGCAGCCTGTGCTTGGCTGGCAAGCCTTACAAGCCGTGTTTGCACGTGGCTCTTGGCGAGCCCTGCACAAGGAAGGCAGGACTTGGATCAGAGCTTCGTTCCTGCGACTCAGTTCTTACTCATAAGCCGGCTATAAACAAAGCTAAACAGGCTGCTCTGCTCTCGCTGCTCACTGTTGTTTTTATGAAGAGTCTCAATTCCTGTCACACCTTCCACCTTTGAGTCTCAAAGCACTTCACAAAAGGTGGGTTCAGCCTCGCAACACCCCAATGAGGTAGGTATCACCATGGGCCCCTTGTCTTGCACTGGGGTGTGAAACAAGCCCCAAAACAAGCGGAGACCCATGGAAATAAAATGACATCAGAAAAAACATCCAAGAGACCCAGTTTCACTCTCCTCTCACCACTAAATAGGTTGCTTCTCTTTCCAGTCCCAGGAAAGGCCAAAAAAGTGAAGAGGCTGTTTGAGAAAGGAAGGTCTCTCCTTCAGTTCTCACAAAGCATTTACCCTGATGCAGGTAAGAGCATTTCATTGAAGAACTGGTCCCTGTTGACAGTGGCCTTTTCAGCGGAACAGCACTTGGACCTGCAGCAGAGCAACTGGGAAGCAGATCCAGAACGAGCGCATGCTGCTTCCATCTGGTTCTCCATGCGCTAAAGGATTTAATACAATTAAAGACTAAGCCGTGTTTCCTGAGCAGACAGTTTCAGACAACCCATCCCCACCTCCCTCAGGGGAAGAGGGGAAAGGAAAGGGGCAGGAAATCCTGGGAAAGGAAGTTTTGCCAAGGTGCCTGAAACAAGGTGCTCTCTCACACTCCCAGCACACCCAGGCCCTGGGCAAGGTGCTTCTTGTTCTGGCTCCTTGCAGATGAGCCCGTTCAGCCACAGGCCTGAGCACAGGCCTAAGTGCTCCAGAGCCTCCCAGGCTCTCCCATCCTTGCTGGCTATGCACACCAGGAAAGCCAAATGTGTACAGCTTCATGAGATCCAAGCTGGAGATACTATAAGCCCCCCTTCACTTTTTCAAGGATAGGATAGAAAACAATCCGGTATTTTTAAATTAAAATACTGCAAAGGCCACAATTAATAATTAAAAAAATCCCATATGTACTAACAGGAAGGTTGACCTAGAAAAAGCTCCAAACAGTAAGTTTACAGCAGTGAAACTCTACCCACTTCCCACCCTGCAAGGGGCACAGGTCTGATCCCGAATCCCACCGCATACCAATCCATGCGGTTTCTCCACAACCCCTTTTTGCATGTCATGCTGAGAGGACTGGATCCTGGTAAACACGAGGCATTCAGGAGAAAGCATCCATGGGCAGGAAGAGTTGGGGATGCTGTAGATGACTCGTAGCTGGGAACCATCGCTTTGGCCCTTCACTCATCAGGGTGCTCAGACGACAGGCAGCTCCCTTGAACCTTGCAGGATTATCCATAGGTGGTGCTGGACATGCACTGTCCTCCCAGCCACTGCTGGGCCAGGGGAGGCCAAAGAGGAGAGTAGGGGCTATCACAGTCACCCCATCAAAAGAAGATGCTCCCTCCCACTGAAAGGCACACATTTATATAGCCCATGAACACAGGCTCTCTGTGGTAAGACATATCTGCAAGGAAGGCCAGACAACTCCTGCTACATACAGGTATTTGCCCGGCATAAATCCAGGCAGAACAAATGGAGCTTTTCCGTTCACATGCACGGATCCATCAGCGCAGAGAGCCCCAGAAGGCTCCAGCAGGAGATGAGGTCCCCGCTGGGCTCAGCGTTGGTGTCCCACACCTGCATTCACAAGGCAGGACCTGGATTTAGGCTCACCTTTAGAGGCCGACCTTTCAAAGCCCCACAACAAACAAAAGTGTCGGGGGCAAAAGCCGCACTGAAGGGCAAAGGCCTTGAGAAACAAGACTGCAGTTTTAAGAGCTAAGCATCTCTCTCACAAAAGCAGAGAAACAGCAGGTTTCTGTCCCCGAGCACCGAGGAGAGACTCCCACGGGACAGAAAGGCCAAGGCAGGCAGGCAGATTTTCAACATTCAGATGCAGTTTGGTATTTCTTTAGCTTATGCTGCCCAAGGTGCGTGGTGGGGAAGCACATGCCGGGGCTCCCGAGGAAGGGAACCACTTTTGCCCCTCGTTCCTCCCGCCCTGCAAGCAGCAGAGGCGCATTCCTGCGTGCACTGTCCTTCGCAGACACAGGGAGGGCCCGTGATTTATCTAGCAAGGAGCTGGCTACGTATTGACCCCATCAGGTGGGAAAGGGAGGAGCGTGGCAGAGCCCGAGGGGCTGCAGAAACATGTTTGGAAAGCCAGGAGGAAGGGCACAGAAGTGGGGGGCTGTGGGAGCGTCCGACAGAGAAGGGGAGCAAGCGTTAGAGATGAAACCGTGACGAGAACAAGGGGGCTGTTCATGCAAAATAAAGACATTTCACCAGCAAGCACTGGCTAAAAGGAATAGCTGCAAGGTGGGCTGATCCAGTGCAAGACAAGCTGCTTGTCAACAGGCAGCAAAGCCACCCCACTGTGGTCCAGTGCTAATACAAGAGGGGAAAAGGGGAACGAAGAACACCAAACAAATCCCCTCCGGCCCCGAGGCTGCGTGGTTCACAGAGGTCTCCCTCTCACGTGCACCCTTCAAACTCCCTCCTCTTCCCCCGGGAAAATGCAGTGCACATTCCCCCGGGACCATGCAGGCTGCCGCACTGGAGGGGAGCGCAGCGTGTGCTCCCAGTGGGAGCAAGAGCAGGGCCACGAAAGTGCAAGCACAAACACACACACAAACACACACGGAGTGCAAGGCAGTGTTCCAACAAAAACACACACGTTGCGATGCTGGAGGGGCAAAAAGAAAGAGAGTGAGATTTACAGTATGCCAAGGAGAAAAAAAAAAAACACAAAACCAACAACAAAAAAGCTGTTCTGTCTCCAAAGTTGAGCTAACCGAGCCAAGTCACCCTGTCGCCTCTTAAGATATTCCTGTCTAGATAAGATATCCCGAATCCCCCCACCCCGCCCCCCTTCCAAATAAAGTGCAGATGGTCAAATATTACTGGTCCATCATCTGCCAGTTTCAGTCAGCATTGGGGAAATTCAACCCAAAAGCACAATATTGAAAAAAAAAAGAGATCCCCAAAAAACCCACCCTCAAAACCCTTTAAACTGAAGTCTCGGACTGTAAGCGAAGGACGAATTTATGAGATTTGGGGTCTATGAACTCTTCTGAGAGTTTGATGAAGGGGATTTTCTTCACATTAACCACAAGGCTGAAGTCCAAGCACTTGAGGACAAAAACAACTCCGTCTTGCAGCCCGCTGGTGACCGCTTCCTCGCTAACGAGCGTCCACTGCTTGGAAAACCAGCGATCCCTGTCGTACTGGAGGGTTGGGCCGGCGCTGAGGTAACGCTCCAGGAATGCCTGGTGAGAGAAGGAAGACATTAAGCGACGCCTGGGGAACAACAGTCCCATGACTCTCAATGCCTCGATGCCCTCCTTCAAATGGCGAGTCACAGCTATGTGAGCACTCGTGGGCCATGCTCGAGATGACTGCAGCTCCAGGAGACATCCTTTCCCCGCTTCCTCCCCAGCATTTTGGGCTCCAAGCCCAAGCCAATCAATAGCTAGAGGTCCTAATTAGCTCCATCCCTGCCAAGATGGCCAAGTCACAGCCCTGACTTTCACCTTCAGCACTGCCCTCCGAGCAGGGCTTTGAAAAGGGGCATTTCCACAGAGCAGCCACCTCTGCAGCCCCCCCTGCCCAGCCTACACCCCATCTGGCACAGTGGCCCTTTGCTGGCATGAGGCTGGAAAGCAGGGAATTTCCTCCTTTGCAGGCTGCCCAGTCTGCACAGGAACAGAACGGGAAGCGCTCTTTGATGTCTCCTGCATTTTACACTTTGCAGAACTGGCCCTTGCAAATCAGGGCAGATTCCTGGACAGATTCCAGTAAAGAAGTGCTAATCCGTGTCTCGTCACAGCATCTCTGCTCTTGTTATAGGAAGCCCTGGACGCAAGACCAAATTCCTGCATTTCTGCCTTTGGGTTGCATTCTCCAGGATGGTGGTTTTGCTGTTGTGGCTTTTTTTAAGGAAACAAACAAACAAAAACTAGGACACTTATAAGGCTCGTTTCCTTCTCAGTGTCTGCAGTTCAACAGTCATGGCCAAAGCACGAAGCAAGGAGCAGATACTTGCCTAGGCAACCCACAAGTCAGAAACACTGTCAAACAGACAGGAGTTTAGGCTAGGATACAGATACTAATTCTATAATTAGCAGCAGTACAAGAGGCAGCACTGCGGAGAGGGGAGGGGGGAAAAAGTGGTCCTTGGCAAGCTGCCCTGTACGCCGCACTGCTGCTCTGCGTGCTCTCTGTTCCTGCCTCCTCCAGCAGCACTGCACAGAGCGTTACCTTTGGTGTCATGTTATTGGTGATGCAGAAGGCCAGGTGTTGCAGGATGCTCTCCATGCTGTGGTACTGCTGCTGCCGCGTGGTGCGCAGGTACTTCTGCAGAGCCCTGGCCATGGAGGGGAAGATGGCCTGAGCCGCCTCGCGGGGATCCATCATCTCTCCCGGAGCCTTCTGCTCTTCCTCTGCCTGGAGACGTTTGATATGAGTGAAAGCCTCCTCGACTGCAACCACCAGCCTGCAGGAAGAAAAGCAGGGCGGCAGGAGTCACAAGAAGAGAGCGAGGATTAGCCTGTGGTTAAGGCAGAGCCTGGGAGTCAGGATTTACAAGCTCCTATTCCCATCTCTGCCACTGACTCACCGTCTTCCATCAGACAAGTTATTTAATCCTTTCCACTGAGAGAGGTAGACAGCAGCTTTGCTCTCCCTGCCAAGCCAGCCAGCAACTGAGGGTCATAAACCAGCATTAGGGCTTTAAAAGCCCCAGGCTTGTGCTCGGTTCTGCCAGCGCAGCACAAACATCAGCTACATGACTTGAACAAGGCCCAGCTGCCCCACGTTCAGCGCCTGTCTAGGAAAAGGGCTCCATAGGGCAGCTCCAATCAGGAGGGCAGGAAGAGGCTGCCTAGAGATAACATGACCCAGGCTGTGGAGAGCTCCACAAAGCCTCTGTGCTCACAAGCTGCACTCGGATTTACACCAACTCAGTAGAGACCTCTTGCTCCTGGATGGCTGCCCTGTGTCCCTTCACCGAATAAGGATAAGGTTCCTGTCTTCTCTCCTAACACTGCAGCCAAAAGACACCCTCTGCAAGCCATTCCCGAGCTGGGGCAGGTGAGCAAACACCAAGGGCACAGCATAACAAGGCAAACAGCTGCCACACAACAGCCCCGAGCTAGTCCCGTCTAATTCAACAAGTGAGGGGCTACACTGCACTTAATGGGGATAAAGGCAACAACAACAACAGAGCAGCTCCCTGATCAAACTCTTTTCCTCCTCTGGACAGGGCTCGTTTCACACTGCATTTCCATTCAAGTTACCACTGGAATGCCCTCCACACTCCGTTAATCCCAAAGGCAGCAGCTGCTGCCTCATGACAAGCAGCAGCACAAGATACTGCACTCAGCAGCACAAGAACCTCTGACTCTTGCCCTTTTTGATTAATTTGGGGCAGAGAGGGAAGGGCTGTGTGTAAAATCAGTTCCCGAGCTCCTCTTTTCTTTTTTTTCCCCCTCCTTTTATTGTTGTTGCTGCAGCTGTGACCTTCCTGCTTTGAAATGTCTGGCCTGGTCTTCTAGTGACTGATGGTTTCCCTCTGATTAAGCAGCAGCTCTAACAAAAGTTATCAAGCCGGGGTTATGTGCCTGAGTTAGGACACTGAACTGCCTAGAAGGGAAAAAACAAAATAATCCAAGTTCCTATCGCTCCAAGGCTGGAAGAGAGCCTGAAAGACAACAGCTATGGAGCATGGGCCGGACTGAATCACTCCATAGCGATGCCCTGTGCCAGCATCGTCCCAATAAATTATAAACTGCCAAAGGAAAACACAAAACAAGCCAATTCCTTCCAGTTCTGGCATGTTCTTTCCAAACACAGCTCAGGTTAGGGGTACCCATCTGTAAGCTCCTTGCCTCAAACTGTTGAGCACCTTAACTACAAACTGCAGTTGGGCTACAGAGCAAACAGAGGCACTGTCTGGGGTTGCTTCAACAAAACATTAAATCTACAGCCCAACAGTGGCTGGGGGAAGAAAAATAAGTAAATAAATAATTCTATTTTCAAAAAACAAAACAAAAAAAGCAAGTGGGCTTCACCATATCCTTCCTTTCTCATTGTCTTTATTTAAAAGGATATGCAAACTGCCCCGTTCTAGGCTAGCTGTGTGCAAGCACAGGAATTCTTTACCGCTCTGTGAGCTGGCAACAGTGACCGCTCCACGAGTCTGTCTCCAGATGCCTTAGGCTGAAATGACAAGCCTGAGCACAGGGGAATAATGGGATTTCCTACACCAAATAACCACCGATTCGCCAAGCACGGCGCTGTTCCCTAATCCGTGACATCGCATTAGCTTATCGGGCATAATATACACGAGTTCTCCTTCAGCATTCGCTCCGGATAATCCCAGCTGCAAGCTGCCACTGTCCCTCGTGCAGCCTCATACACCCCTCCTTTCTGTGGCAGATTTACAGCCAGCCCCTAGGCTGCAGTCAGAAATTCTCCCTCACCAGGCTCAGCAAGCGCCGTGTGGCCGAGCGGCACCTGGGAAAGGACGTTGGGAATGGCCGCTCGTGTCCCTGGGATGCAGCAAGGGCGAGGGAGAGCGTTACCGTGCGCGGCGCTTCCGGACGCGGCGCTCGTGGTCGGCCTCCTCGTAGTAGAGCTCGTTGTGGCTGGAGTCCCTGCGGCGCGCGGCGGCCGCGATCATGGCCCGTGACTGCCCCGACGCGTTGTTACCTGGCCCTTCGGGACGGGCGCACGCAGAAACATGCAGAGAGAGACACAAAAAAAGCAGCTTTTAATACCACAGAACCAGACCCGCGCTCAGCAGCGTTTGCACAAGTGCCCTGTGGTCACAGGGCCTGCTGTGTCCCACCCCAGGCTATAAACCCTTCCCCATTTTTCATGGATCCTGGTAGAAACCCCACTGGATGGCACAGGCTTGGAGAGGAAGCCTTCCTCCCTGTCCCGAGCAGGGAAATTAGCTGGGATGAAGGATCTCAGGCAAAGCAGCCCAGGGAAGGGGCAAGATGCACATGCCAAGGATGCCACTTACCATCCAACGTGGGTGTTTTCGGTTTGGCGGCAAGGGCAGCTGGAACGGGCCACGTTGCAGCACCGAGACAGCGCGAGAGCACAAGAAGCAGAAAGGGGAGAAAGGGACAGACAGAAAAGGCAAGAACAACAAGAAACAGGGAGATGAATGAGTAGAAAACAAACTCCAGACAGTCACGTACGGAGAGGCAATACAAGGCTGCAGCAGGATGCAGAGGCAGGGGCATCACACTTCAGCAAAACAGACACTTTTTCAGAAGGGCACATGCTGCCAGGGCAGCAGTTTGGCACATGGCTGGACTGGGGTCTAGCTACATAGCTGCTCTCCAGGGCACTTGCAGCAGCATCTGCCCTAGGGGCTGTGTTGCTGCTCACAGAAGCCAAAGCAGCAGGAAGAGGGAAGCTGCAATCCTGGGAAAAAAACTGAGTTCTCTGCTAGAGGATCTTGCCTAGGGACACTAAAACTCAGAGGAGCTTCTGCAACTCTCCCATGAAGCTCACAGCTCTGACTGTGAGAAATAAAAACATTTTCTCCTCCACTAAAAAGCACAGGCCAGGTTCCAAAAACGAAGCTGGAAACTTTATGGAGGGATGCAGTAGCATTCAGACAGACAGGTTCTTTGGAGTCTAAACACTTTAGATGCTATTCAAGAGTCTTGAAAAGGAGGGTATGGCTCAAGAAGATACCAGCTCCCAAACCTTGGTTATTATATTCCTCATTGACTACACCTGATGATGATAATTTGGATTTTGAAAGTGACACAGCCCACTTTACATAACAGAGATTTCAGTGAAACTTTTTTCTTCCTTCCTAGATGCTGCAATATAAAATGCAGAAAGTTGCCAACAAATTAGGCTGCCTTAATACTATTACAGTCTTTTCGCACGCAGGGTGTAAAAGACTGTCAGGATGCCAGGGTAAGTCCCAGCCAGAACCGCTTTGCTCTGCTTTGTAAACTGCGCTGGAATCCTTTTAAAGGATACGCCTCTAAGCCTGGAATTTCCAAGGCCACAAAGGCAAAAGCATTGCACAAGGAGCAGCCCAGGAAACCTGCACTGCCCCAGAATGCAAGGCACTCGCTTTCGGGCTCTGGCAGGCTCACGAGTTTGGTGCTTCAAAGGGCTTCCTGTCAGATCTCTGCGCTCGCTTCTGGCTTCTTCAGTTCCAAAAACTTTAGGGAACTAGCTGCTCCTAAACTACTAACACCAGTGGGTTAGTTTTTCCTCAGAGCCTGGGAGTCCCAGCTTTTTAGCAGGATGCCACAGCAGCTGCTGCAGGAACAGACACCCTGTCACCTCTCAGGAAGGTGCTGCGCTGCAGGAGCAGAAGCAAGACGAGAAACAGAAATTCTGCAGCGAGCTTGACAGGCTGTTTGGTTTGAACGGCACATGGACACCTTTGGGACTTGTAAGTCCTTCTTTTCCATGCACCAGGTCTAGTTTAAAACTTAAAAATGGAATGAAGGATTTCCATTCCCATTAAAGCAACTTCATGTTCCTCCCCATAAACTTTAGTCTAGAAAGGAGCTGACCAAATCATCCCCTCTCCAACTCGACCAATTCTTTCTCATTTGGGGGTTTCTGCACCCCAGGCAGGAAGGGAACCAGAGTGAGATAAGCTGCCTTCTCCTCTCCCATTCCCTTGCTTCCCTTCACCCTTCCACTCTCTGAAATGGATGTTCTCACTGCCACAGTCTAGGCCTGTATGTCAGTTTTAGAGACTCGAGTGCTGTTTCAAATCCGGAAAAACATTTAGAACAAGGTCTTTTAAACATCTAAAGTCCCTGAAAATGCAGAAAAGCCCAAGCCACCAAAACTTTGTTGAAGACTAAGGGGAAAAAAGACCTGAGGCATCTAATTCCACATGACAACTATTCACTGTATTTCAGCCTCCAGAGCCTGCGCATGGAGCCATGCTGCCCTCTGAAGAGCCTCATGCTCCTTCCCAAGCTCTCCAGTCTGTCAAAACTCACTCATTTATTTGAGGGAGTGCATACAACACAGGATGTGCCTTAGCACATCTTGTCACATCATTTCAGCTATGCTGAACTGAAAGGGCTTCCCTATATAACGTAGGTCTTCCCATCTAAGGGACGCCCGCTGGGATTAGCTGGACATATCCTGCTCATCAATCCTGGCTTTTACTGATTGAGCTCAGGAGCGTCAAATGATTAAGCCTTGTTTTCCTTGCTTTGATAATCCACAGTGACCCATCCCGCCACCCTCCCGCACACCTCTTCAAAGCCCAAATGCTTGACACAGGTTTGCAGAACGTTAAGAGCTCCATGGGGAAAGCTCTGCCTGCAAAGTGCTTCGCCCCACAGCGACATGGAAGCGCATCCAGGCACGACCCATTTACCACTCGGGCTGCAGCACCGTGAGCATCTTGTACTGGCAACAGCACTGGCTTTTTTTGACATTGGTACCAAACATCTCCATTTTCCTGAAGGCTGCCTATGGAAGCAGCACAGTGAACGGGACTGGAGAACCAATCTGGGTTAAAAGTTGGTTTTCACATATCAACAGCACCAAGGGGACAACCAGACAGTGAAAAGGCACAGGCTGCTTAAAACTCTCAGTGGCTGAAAGTATACGTCAAGGCATATAATAATCAAGTCTGGCCTAAAATTTGGCCATTTCTCTCGTTCAGAAAAAAAGCTTTATTATGGGCTAAACACAAAATCATTTGGAACCAGCAAACTCAACGCTGGTGGGAAGATTTCCAGCAGGAGACAAGGATTTGGCAAAGCAAGAAGGCAAGGACCTGTGCATAACAGAGCTTAGCCCCATCCCAGCCCTGCCCCATCCCACCCAGCCTCCGAGATGGCGTTTCACCTCACCTACCATCAACATTGTAGACTTTCAGGCCAGCCATGTGCTTGGCCGCACGGGATTTGGAGGCTGTTAACAAGCTTGGGTTGTAGACTGTAAAGTCTCTGTAGTAGTTTTCCAGAACAACCAGTGCAGCCCGCTGGATGCTATGGAAAGGGAAGAGAAAAAACAAACAAGACTAAACACCCCAAAATGCAAAGTCCTCTGTTGTTTTTTTTTTCCCCGAAATGTTGTGTGGAAGAAGAAATAGCCATGTTAATTGGAGTGTGGTTGTTACTCCCATGAAATTGTGTTATACCCAGGAATCTACAATTAATTTGAGACTTCCATGACCCAAAGTTTCATTTTGGAGATACAAGATAAAAGTGTCTCCTTTCAACACAGTTTGAAGACGAGATGAGGGCAGAGCATCAATGCAAGTTTTAGGCTGCTGACGTAACAGGAAAACCTAGAACAAGAGCTAGACCACTTGGTAACTGCAATACAGAGCCCTAAGGACCAGCTCAGCATGGATGCTTTTCCCTTGGAGTCTACTCCAGCCTCAGCTTGCATTTCCTCAGATCTCCTCCATCCAAACAGGGACAGGAGCCCAATCTTTGCAGCTTCCACAGCAAGATAAAGATCACTGCCCCGGGAGAACTGCTGAGAATGACTTGCCTCAGGATTTCTTGTTCAATGCCAGGTGAGGGACTGAGTGAAGGACAGTGTCATTTCCTCCTTCCCTTTGAAGGAGGGAGGATGTGTCCTCTACATTAAAGGAGGACACGTGGGAGCAAAACAGAGCATGCACCAGCAGCAGGCCCAGCCCAGAGGTCCTTTACACTCACTTGCACAACAAAGACAGACTGAGATACACATCTATAAGCACTGCTACCAACTAACACCAGGAGAGTATTGCAAAACGGGATAAAACAAACAAACAAAAGAACAAAATTCACCCTAGATTTAGGACATAGTTCTCTCCACACTGCCCTGGCTCCATGCCCCAAAGCAATGTCCAGCTGGCTGTAGCAGCCTTAAGAAAGTCCCCAATTCAGTGGTCTGGAGTTTGCCAAGAACCCACAGCTAACTTCACTTTGAATCCACAAAAATTATAAGGGAATTGCAGTACATCTGTTGCCATTGTAAAGTTCCGTCAAAGCCTCTCATAAGAAAAGCTACCAAGTATTCCTGCACATGTTACAACATAGGAAAAAATATTAGAAGGGCAGTAACATGGGAAAAACACACATGAACAAATTAAGACCTAAATTCAATTCTCAGTATTGCTACCAATTCCATGTGTTCTCCCAGGGGAGCAATTTAATTTTCCTGTGCTTTGTGCTAATATTAACTTCTGCATCACACCCTACTAATTTCAACACACACACACATACCCTATGCCATCCTAACTCTCCAGGTGTCCCTCGCCTGCTGATCTGTGAATTAAGTCTAGATTCTAGCCCATCTACCAGCTTCTGGGAAGGAACAAGCCAAGACTTGCTCATGGTGTATCTTTATTCAGCGTTACGGTACAACCCCACTTCTTTCATTAGCTGTATACTTTGTGATGATGAATTTGGCTTTTAAAGCCAATTCTATCTTTAGGATAGATTCAGGAGGTGTTTTGTATCCAACTAGAGCAGCTGAAAGGAGCTTCACCTTTCAGGGGCCTGTGCTTAATATTTCCTCCTATCAGGTTCCTTAAAAGCAATTCCACGCAGGCATTCAGCTACCAGGCTGTAAGAAAAAAAAAAGGTTCTATTTAATCAAGGTAATTATGTTCCTTTGACAAAGGAGCACTGACCCACACATACGCATTAACACAGAACAAGTGAAAACCTGTTTATTTCCGCCTGCTAAACTTGTGATTTCTACTGTGAATTTACTGCAGTCTAAAAAAGCCCAAAGTTTCATAAAAGAAATCACGTGGCAGCAGCATTCACTCTCCCTTCCTGCCCGTGTTCAAACATGACTCGAGTTTTTCCATGTCAGCTTTCCAGGAAGAAAAGCGAAACTTCATGGGATTTCATCTCAAAAGGCAACAGATTTGGAAAGCAAAGTGTAATTGAGAAAAAAAAAAAAAAGGACAAAAAAGGATAAAAATAAAAGGAGTTGCCCTCGCGTTGCACTGTGCTCGGTTCATGCAGTGTTAGGGCTCCGATTGCAGCAGCAAATGTCTGGGATGTGCTCCGATGACCGACCAGCTCCGGTGCCCACGGAGTCTACCATGTATGTGTCAAGTTGGGAACAGTGCGAGGCTCAGCCCCTTCAAATTCTCTTTGAGAAAGAGAAATTAAAGAGGAAATGCTGAAAATCAGACGGGTCGCAGGGATGGGCGGAGCGAGGGGAAGGCCTAACGGGAGCCTCAAGGCCCCAGGCCTAACGGGAGCCTCAAGGCCTCAAGCCTCCAGCCCTCTCACAAGGACTCTGGGTCTTCTCATTGCAGAGCAGCCCCACAGCCGCTATTGCAAAGCCAAGCAGCTCCAGCAGGTCTTCCCTCCACCCACGGCACACACCAAGAGCAATGGAAACTGGCAGCATTCCCAGGGCCCGACATGCGGAGGCCCTCTCCTTGCAAGACGTGTCTCGGGAGGAGTCCGGCATCGTGTTTGCTGTGCACTCCAGCACGTTAAGGCTCTCCTTGTATTTGCAGTTCTGAAGATCAGGGAGGGGCAGGAAGAAAAGGAGCAGAAAGTTTTTGATGCCTTGGTGTCTGTTTAGTAACAGGCAAAGCAAGGGGATTGCCCGAGTCCTGCAAAGGGCATGTGCCGGTCCAAAATATTTGGGTCATGGTAACACTAAATGCCAGAGCACTTCAGACTGAGCAAAAACAAACAAAAAAAACCCAAACAAACAAATAAATAAATAAACACAAAAACCTCCAAACTTGCCCGAGCCGGTGGCCTAACACAATCTGAAGCCTCCTTGTACAAAGCATGGGTAAGGGCCAGCATTCTGTTGATCTCAATTTCATTCATTCAAGCCCCTCATCTTGTTTTTTATTTTTATATAAAATAATATATAGGAGGGCCATGCCCCAGCATGCTGCCAGCACGCAAAGCAAACAAGCTGCTCCAGCAGCAGCAGCCAAGCTCAGTGGCATTTGGCTGCAGAGAAACGCAAAGTCCTCTACAAACAGTAATGAATTAACTTTTACATGGTCTCCAAGGAAGCAGAGGAGGGGACTAAGCAACACAAAGGCAGCAGCAGCTACTGCCTTCTTTTTATTTATTTATGCTCCTTTCCCCTCCTATCGAAAGGTAAGCTGGAAAAGTTC
>JAUBOD010000030.1:7019836-7032590 GCA_032353885.1 Nothura maculosa
GGCCACCAATGAGAAGAGCTTGTCCCCTTCTTCCCTGCATTCTCCCTTCATGAACTTATACATGTTAATCAGATCCCTTCTCAGCCTTCTTTTCTCCAGAGAAAACAGGCCCAATTCACTCAGTCCCTCCTCATACGAGAGATGTTCCAGTCCCTTAATCATCTTTCTCACTCTCCGCTGGACCCTCTCTAGAAGCTCCACGTCCCTGTTATACTGGGGAGCCCAGAACTGCCCCCAGTACTCCAGGTGTGGCCTCACCAGAGCTGAGGAGAGGGGTAGAATCAGCCTGGCCCTGTGCTTGTTCCTGCAAGTAGGTGGAGAGCTCTGCAACTGTAGAGCACATGGATCCTGCCTGAGGAGCCAGGGGGACAGAAGCACTAAGAACAGTTCCACAGTGTTCTCTGCAGCCTCACAACAGTAAAAGGCTCTCAGCTGAGCCTCTTCGCCAGCTAGAGAGCATACCTGTGTTCAGGAAACTCAAGAGTCAATCCCACTAACCAAGTTAAAGACATGCAGTTCCTGTCTAAAATCTGCTGCTTGCAGAAATGAGATGCTGGTGAGATTTTTTTTTTAGGCTCAACCTGGCCCAAGGACAGGCATTACAGGGCTTGGAGAAAAAAAAAAGTAACTCAAGCAGCTGCTATTTGAAGAGTGTCTTGGCATTAACTACCAAAAAGAAAGCACAGAAACCAGATGTCCTAGCTGAGAGACCCAAGTTCAGGATGTGCCTTGTTTCCCTCTGTATTCCCACATGTGGGAATAGAGTGTGCAGGATTCGGAACATCCTGAAATCTTGCCAGGAACTGCAGAAACAGAATATGGGTTGTTCGTGTCTTCCTTTCTTGACTTACCTGCTCTGGTGCTCAACAGGAAGATGAAGATGGGCTGTTGACCAAAGTTCTTGATGGCAAGGTGTCTCTCTTCACCCCTGACGGATCCATCCAGACGCTCATAGCTGTAGCCTTTTCAAACAAGACATGTTCCTGAAAATCTGTCTATGCGCTCATGCCCTTCTCCACAGCCCACTCCCCACCTCCAATCTTTCTTTTTATACCAAATCCTTCTGCCTTGATTCCATTTATCACTCTCAACTCTTCTTTTCCAATTAAATCTGGTATAACCCGAAGCAGAGACCCACGCCTCCAGATCCACTGTCAGCAAAGAGTAATTTAGCCGAGTCTGAGGAAGAGACTCGGCTTTTCATTTGCTGCTCAGAAATAAAATGGGAAAATTAAGAGAACATTAGCACACAGTCCCATTTCAGACTGTGTGGTGTTGGCTGTTGGTCTCACTTAACAGGCCAACCTTCATGCAGACTTCCAGTGTCTTTGATAGGTGCTTTCCTGCAAGCAAGCAGCATGGGGCACTTGGCTTAATTCTGCATAAGTTGTTCAAAACAAAAGCCTCATTCACGGGAATCCCAAGTAGACATGAAGTCATGTGGACTGAAGCAAAAGAAAACATTGGTAACCTTGCCAAAACACGTCTGATCCAATCTGCACTTGCAGACGTGCTCAGAGCCCACTCCAGACAACCTGATACAACTTTACTGAAACCAAAAGGGCACTTTGTTGTCACATACCAAACCTGGATTTATTCTTACAACCACTGACCAACACTCAGAAAGCCTCACACCTGAGGTACAGAGTGTATAATAAAACATCACAACTTTGCTATCTCTTAAGGCCCATTTCTCAAGGAACCAAAGCTGAAGCTACTTTGAACACTGAAGTGCAAATTCATTTCAGACAGACGGTAGCACAGCAAACAGCTGAACTCAAGACCTTCCAACTCATAGCCCCACATCTTGACTGCAACAATACAGTTTCTAACTGCTAAAAGCAATAACCTCCCCCCCATCACAGTCCCTTCTCCATTCTGGGCAGATCACCCAAAGGCAGAGGATGACCATATGCCAGATACCACTAGGAGAAGCCCTCAGCTGCCGAAGCGTGCACAGAGTACCTCTGTAGTCCAGGTAGTCTTGGAGGATATCAAGCAGTTGAGTCATCTGAGAAAAGAGCAGGACACGATGGCCACTGGAAGAAGGAAGTGAGATTTCAACATACTGTGTTAGCATTCCAGAGAGCAAGAGAGGGGTTATAAAAGCTAACAAGGCCATGTTTTGCAGCAAGACCTCATCCCTTCTGCCTATTCCCTCGCTGCACACTGAGCCCCACTTCCAGGGGGGTAAGTCAGCCTCATCTACCATATCTGGAGTCATATGTGGAGTGCAGAGCCACAGAGAGCTGTGGCACAGCGCTGCTCCTAGTGTGGATGCAATTGATCCTGTTTAAAAGGATCCACAAGGATCCACAGTTCCAACTGTGGATCAGGAGGTCTCCCTTACCACATAACCTGACACACCAGACTGTCCTCAAACCACACGGCATAAAGTATCTTCGCTGCTAGGAAAATGTAATTTTGGCATCTCTGGTAAGAGGAGCACTTCCCCCTCCAGCAAGTGACTTAAAAAGACCATAGATCCTTGTACACAGAGCTCGAGTGAGAAATCAACTCTCCTCCCTTCCAGACTCTGCTCTAGCCCTCAGAGAATGTTTTACAGTGTGTTTAAACAAGGCTTCACCATCAAGCAGAACACACATTCTGAGGTGTAGAAACTGCAGAGCTCTGTACAGGTAGCAGAAATATCCACAGAAGAGAGGCAACTACTGTGTTGTACAGCAGGAAGAAAAATCCCTCTGGCCACAGCAGACCGCCGTAAGGTCTGCAGAAACTCTGTCTTTGAAGAAGCAGACAGAGGGATATAGCAGTCCAGTTAAGAAAGGAAGAGGAATTTGTACCGTGCAGGAGGCACTGTTGTAGGAACTGCACAGGAATGCAAACTGCTGTTTGATTTGCTTCCTATGAGAGCCAGAGAGAAATCTCCAAGTCCTTGGTCATATGCTCTGCAGTTGCCAATGCTCTATATATCTGAGCTTCATCTACTATCCCTAATGCAGCCCCTTGCACTGGAATGCCTGCTTTAGTGTAGTCACTAACATGCATTAGTTATGGCAGTGCTCATCTGTGTTGAATATCTGCACGAGCTGTGGTCAACAGGATGGCTCCTCTTCCTCATCTACCTTTTGTCACCTCCATCCAGTCTTCCTCACCCCAACACAACGTACCCAGCATACAAGAAGGAAAGGAGCTTATCCAACAAGTACAGCTTGCCACTGGCTTCAACAATATGGTCTCCAATCTCAAAGGGCTCTGGCTCAACACCTGGAACAGAAAGGATTCTCAGAGGCAACTCTAATATTGCACAAGAAAGAACTTCAAGGGAAACCTCAGGGTGCCTGCACTGACAATTATTGCAAGCAGATCAATACAGCCAGGATGCTGGCTTAAAAAGTAATGAAAAATGATGGTCCTTTTTTCTTTTCTTTTCTCTTTCTCTCTTTTTCTCTCCCCTCCCTGGCCTCCACCATTAGTGAACTGACATACATTGGAACTGGTCACAAACTTGCAGCTGATTCTAACTGAAGTATAACATTTTTAACTTGTTTCTTCTAAGCATTACACTGTCAAGCATTTGTAGAAACATGCTGGGTGCATCTCAAAACTGATTTATTCCTATTTAAAAAAAAAAAAAGAGTTTCTTACCATTGAAAAGATATGGGTGGGCAACACATTTCCGAAGCTGAACTAAGACATTCTGAAGTGTAATTTTGCTTCCTGTTTCATTTTCAAATGCATCTGGAACAGAGTGGCATGGTAAAAACAAATGGACAGGAAAGTCCACACTCCATCAGTGGATGTGACTGGGAATACTGATGCTTTAACACTGACGTGGAGTATCTACATAAAAATTGCATTTGAATGTCCAGTTTGAAGCCTAATGCATTCACTTTCATCGACCAAAAAAATTTTGCCACATTTTTTTTTGCAGCATGTGTTTAGAAATAAGACCCTGATGAGAATTACTCTGCTTTGGCAAACACTTAGCCTCTGGAATCCCAGCAAAATAGCAGTTTTCTAATAGTGATTTACAGATCTTAAATTGGCTCCTTGATGCATCAGACATTGATACCAGCAGAACAAATGGTCTCCATTCCCTAAAGTTCTACCTTTCCTGCAAAAAAGGTAAGCACTGGCAAACCATATGGTATGCATGTACAGAAGAGGAAGAATTCCAAGAGATTCAAATACTTCATCTCTTACACATCAGGGTGTTTTGTTATAATTAGTTTCTATGAGTGCCAAGGCATGAGCTGTTATAACAGTCTGGGCCTCTACTGTCTGTCTGGTCTGGCAGTTGCCTAGGAAGCTCACACCTCCCACCAGTGGCTTTTAATTTGCTCTGTGACATCTGCATTGCTGTTGGAAAATTGTTAGCGATCCATGTTTTATAAACGTCTGGTACGACCTTTTTGATTGATCACAAAAACATGGGACAGATTCACAGCGAACATTTTGAGTTACAGACTGGCCCAAAGTAGAAAGCTAAGCCTGACTCCTCCCTGCCCCTTAAGAGCTTGCTTTTAGATCCACTTCCCTCTAATTTTATCACTAGCTAAAACCACTAAACAAGCTGAATTTGGCATGTTATTTTATGCACATTCTGCCAGTCCAAGCATCTTCTCCTTCATGCCAACTAAGCATGGATTTACAGATGGAATTCATTTTGGTTTAAAATCAATTTATAGGGTTCAAAACCTTTCCTTACCTAGATCTTTCATCAAAATGGCCTTGTAGTACTTCCTCTGGAGAGCTGACATTCCATGATACAGAACCACTTCCACCTTCTTTGGCAGTTCTGCCGCCACCTCAGACTTGACTCTTCGAAGCAAAAATGGCTGCAGAAGATTGTGCAATTCTTTGGCTATGCAGAGGCAAGGAAAAGGAGGTTATTGAATCAAATGTACGGAATTTATACAACAATTTCATTATTATCCTTTCAAACAGAATTTTGAAGTTACTTAAATGATTTGAGTCTAATTTTACAAGCAGAAAGAAAAGTATTCTATGCTTGCAGCTGTGGCGTTAAGTGCTATGTTAAGAAAATTAATCATTACTTTTAAGGGCTTTATTCATAGTTAATCAGCATGTAAAAAGGCAAACGAAGAGGAGACAACATGCCTGCTTTCTAGCCAAAGTAACAGACAGTTTTGAATTGAGTACACCAGTGTTTACTACTTGCCTGGCTCACTTTGCTTTTCAACCCCTTGGTAATACTCAACAAACTCTTTCACTTGCTCCCTAGGAAAGATATCAGGGTCAATAAGGCTGAGTAAGGAGTACAGTTCCTCCAGGCTGTTCTGGATTGGAGTGCCCGTGAGCAGCAGGTTGAAGCCTACTGAGAACTGAAAGAACCAACAGCAAAATAAAACCATCAGGTGAAAGCAGCTGGAATGAAAAGTCATTTCATCTACAAGTCCACCCATGCCACTCCTACACCCACCTTAAAGCTGGTAGATGGCACAGAAATAAATGCCTGCAGGAAGATTCAAACACTCCAGACCTTATGTTGGCTGGTTTGGACAGGCAGCAGTCAAGAGCTTTTTAAAGGTATGTAGCTCATTGTCACTGGTGCCACCTCAAATCTTATGCCACATTTCACTGCCATGACAAGAGGTGTTTTCTATCTCAAGACATTCACAGCACTTGTACATAGGCACTTGTTGATCTGGGACAGCATGAGGTAAGCTGAGAAAATCCCACTAAATTCAATAAGCTCAAGTGATTCCATTAATCATAGAATCACAGAATCTGCAAGGTTGGAAGGGATCTCTGGAGATCATCTAGTCCAACCTTCCCACTCAAGCAGGCACCTAGAGCAGGTGGCACAGGGATTAAGCAAGGTAGTATCAACAGTTTGACTTAAGCTCCTGTGAACTAGGCCAGGGTTCTCTCACCTGCACTGACTTGTAGGTCCTCTCTTATTTTGTTACTTTTTATTGCCTTGGGTCAGAGAGATTTCTGACACTTCAGTCACACAGCTGTGATTCCGTGCTGTGCCTGGTTTCTTCACATTTTTCATTCTCTCAAATTGCTCAAATTGTCAAGCACAAATATGAGCCAGAACAAGAGAGAATCACCAAGTACTGTCTACCTCCACATAGAGCCAACAAGATGAGCCTGGATTTATTTGCTACTGAATACAGAAATCTATTCACCAAATCTGAAGGAAAGTGGGTATGCCTCAGTGCTTAAAAATAGACAGAATGAAAAAGAGGGAATCCTTACCCTACACTGAAGAGAGAAAATCTCTAGACATTAATAGATAGCCGAGTTCTTTTACCTCAGAAAGTGTCCTATGAAGCAGAGAGCTCTGATTTTTCAGCCTGTGGGCTTCATCTACAACCAAGGCAGCCCAGTCAAAACTGTGAACAAACCAAAAACAGCACTTTAAGTTAGGGGCAGATAAATCATTCTGGTTCGTACACAAAGATGGAAACAAGCCATGACTCTGCCTGACTGAACCCAAGGTGGTCCCGTGCCATGGTGTGAATGAGGGAATAGAAAAATCCCCAAGCATTGGCCTAGGAGAGCAAATATTGCTCCTCCAGGCAAGTCTGGGAGAGCTTTTCTGAAATCAAAACTAAGCAAATTCACTTTACTTTGTTCCTTCTCTCTTCACCCTCATTGTATTGGGGGAAAATGACATAAGCCCAGGGCAGTCCAGCTTCCAAGGAGGACTGTTTTTTGGAGAAAGGCCGATGAAAGTAGGTCCTTCCATCTGTTCAACACTCTGTGGCTCTGGCAGCCAAGTCACTACAAATCTTTTGCCTCTCACCCAAGACAGGAGTTCTGACTCCTTCTGGGCTTGATACAGCCATATGCAGGTGTCTCTGCCTATGCTCCAGAACCACTGCTGACCTCGCAGACGCAAGAGGCTCAGTGCAACTCCCAGACTTTTCAGCTTTCCCTCCAAGTGTGTGTGCTTGTTGCTGGGGTTTCAATTCCCACGTCGCAGCCTGGTTTCCACATAGTCAATTCTAGCTTACAGATAGGCAGGAAAGATAAAATGTGGCACTACTTTCCTTACCCACACAACTCTCTACTCCACTAGGAAGAAACAGCCTGGAGTCACGGGGACCTCTTCTCCCCGCACTGCTCTTCCTCTTCCCTTGATTTCAATCTTTGCTATTTAAGAGTGGTTTTCCATTGGCATGACAGCCAAATGCCATTATCATTTTGCAAGCTCTGCAGCTAAACTGTCAAAGAGATACAGACAGAAGCTCAGATGCAGAGCAGGGTCTGATCTCCCTTGCATTACATGAGAGCAGGACTCTTGTTCAACTCATTTTTCAGCTCTTCAGTGAGCAGAGAGCAGCGCATCTCCTGCTCTGCTGAGCTGGGCAGACCCTGCCCCCTGCTCCTGCAGTAGTCACAAAAACACACCAGAGTCCACCATGGGAGGGCACCTTTGGTACTGCTCTCAAACAAACAGCAGCACTGATAACCCCAACTTTCCAGACTGTTAAGCAAAGAGGCAGGTTTTGCCATGGAAAATAGGAGTAGGAGAGAGCATAGCTGTTGTGAAACTTATGGAATTGTTGGTGCTAAATGCTTTGTCCATTCGGCCACAGAAAACCTTACTGTGTCTCAATTTTGTGGCACTGCTTGTAGAGGGTGGTGGGACATCCCTTAACTATGACCCACCTTTAAAGTACTCTAAGAGCCACACAGGGCAAGGTACACATGATTAACAGTCACCTTTTTCAGAAGGAATAACAAAGAGAATCCCATGACTTGGAATTACTGAAGTATGTACTACCCTCAGATTTAGAAAATTGCATTGAAGCTGAAATTTCTCTGATATCAGGACTCATTTTGTTCTGTGTCCTGATTGTTCAGCCCACCAGGCCTCAAATGCACCACGAGACATAGTTTGCTGCTGTAAGAACTGCCTGCCTAGGCTCAGCTTTAATAGTGCAGGCTTAAGGCCTGGCTTCCACAACAATATGTTCATCTAGCAGAACCTCCTATTTGCAGCACTGGCCCAGAAAAGGGTCTTTGCTGAAATGCAGAAGGGCTGGTTGTGAACTGAGAAATCCAAGTTTGTGTCAGCGGCTGCTACTGGACTTTGGTTCCTGCAAAGATCTTGAATCACTCCGGAGCTGCTGCTGCCCTGAACATTTGTCACGTTACCCCTAGCACAAGGCACTGGCAGTTCTAAAAAAATCCTGTATGTTCCCTAAACTCTCCTCAGTTCTGATTGAGAGCAAGAGGCCGTGAACTACAGGATATGGTATTAACATATGATCACGATAGGATAGAGCAGGTTCAGCTCAGCAGATTTTGTATGTGATATCTCTAAAATCTGAAGCTTTGGAAAAACACTTCTTTCTCCTGAATTAATATTTAATGTAATGCTATAAGCCACTATGAACGCTTCATTCTGAGACAGCTGGCAAGAAAATCGCCCTCGAGTTCACACATACTAAAGACACTGACATTAAGAAACCCTCCCTCAATGAAAAGTGGTAAATACAAAGACCTAATTGACAACAAAAAGCATCTATAAAGCCTAGGATCTCACACACACATATGAATATACACTGAGGAAACTGCTGACAGACTCACAGAATTAACTTAAAATAAATAAAAGCAGACTTACACTTTAAGAAATGCTGCATCTTTCAGGCAAATCTGTAATCCAAGAAAATGAATCATTACTTCTGACTGTAGATAACACATCAGTTAAGAAACATGGCATCTTTCTGTCACCTGCAAGCTACAGTGAAATGGAGCACAGGGGAATGAAGCACAATCTAAAGCAAGTAACATGACAGCTCCTGTAATCACAAGCTCTTGTACTTTCACATTTTACCTTTTCTCTGGCAAAGCACCAGCAGCAAAAGCTTAAACACACAGTGACGTAGGAGAAAGGAACAGACACCAAAGTCTCTTAACCTCTTTTTCCACATCCTTCTTCTCTCTCAGTAAGAAATCACACACCTTCAACACCACACTCATACTGACCCAAAGCAAACAGAGGCTTCAGTAGATTAAGTCGAACTAGTAAAATGAACTGGTAATTTCCTAAAGCACTCACATTATTTCAAATTCATTGTTTCAAAGATTCAAAGTGGAAGAACCACCAGGCTGCTTAGGAAAAAGATCTTCAAAAAGCACTGACTTTTACTATCAAAGGCATGACAGAGACAATGAAAATATCAGCAAAGTGAGCATCTTGACACAGCTAATCATTTTCTCATGGTTTGCCTCAGTGTGAGCACCTCCATTTGTTACAGTAAGGATGAAGACTATCCAAGGGGTCAACCCAGGTCACACAGCTCCCAAACAAAGTCAATAAAACTTTTGGAAGGAGGGAAAGCAAAAGGACAATGAAATCAAAAGCAAAAAAAAAGGGAACTAGCAAAAAAAATAACAAGGAATTGCAGAAAGTTAGATGAGTGGCAAGGTGGGTTACAAAGAAGGAAATCACTGAGGAAGGTCAGAGATGTGTACAAAGGCACAAGGCATGAGGCAGACAGCACAGGTGAAGGAGAAAGGGGAGGAAAAATGAATTTTTAAACAGGAAGAGAGAAGAAACTATAAAAACTCTCTTTCTGCAGTCACTAACTGCCTGAAGACAGCACAACAATGTGACTGAAAAAGAAAACAGTTTGAATTAGGTGGCTTTGCTAGCAAAATCTCATAGGGTATTTTCTTTTTTCTATCAGTAAGAAAATCTCTGCTTTAATGAACACACTGCTACAAATATATGGTCTTAGTGAGCCTAGGAAATGGAGCCTTCCTCTCAAGTACCTGTTATCACGTACATACCTCATATGTCGTTAAAAGCACACGGAAATGAGACCGTCCTTTCAGGTTTCCCTGCAGTTTGGCTCGTTCCTCCTTGCTGCCTACGTATGTCACAAAAGACAGACCTGGGGCAAACCTGTTGTCATGAGAAATAAAGAGATAAAACACCAATGCCAAGCTCAAGCTTTTGTGAGTTTAAGACCTTGGACCTCATTACTAAACCTAGTCAGTGCACAGCTCTGAGACAAGGCTGAATTAAAACCTCCTATTCAAGCAGCTTATGTGCTGTGAGATGTGGCTGGACATCAGCGCTTGAATCTAACCCCTTCTTGATTGATTTGTGTCTCAGGTTGGCACCTCATTTGCTTGTTCTGGTCTGAACAAGTCTCATATATGCTGCTTTCTCATAGCTCTCAGAGACAGGTGACTGCAAACCAATCTCATGGTATTTCTGCTATTCTGAACTAGAAAAGCTGATGAGGAGTACTGAACACACACTTTCCGTAGTGGATAACAACAACAAAAAGATTGCAAGACAGTTAACAGAGGGTAATGATGTCTGCAACAAACAGTTCCCAACCAGAGCCTCAAAAAAATCTATCCTCATAGACAAGAGGCAAATCAAAATAGTTCACTGAAAGACTTATGAGAAGAACTCAAAGTTCTTCCTCATCTAATCTCATCACTATTGTTTGCCTACTGGACAGCTACTCATTGCTGATCTGTACCACTAATTCATGCACTTTCCTCCTAGTATTCCAATTGCAGCAGATCTGTTTGATCTGGTAACATAAGATAACATCATCTGTTACCCAGATTAAACATTTTCACTTCAGGATTTAAACTGAACTGGAAGTTTTGAGAGACAGCATCATCCTATAACCAAAGAGAAAGACATCTGTTCTGATCTTTAAGTTCCTGCCCTTCCTCATAAAGGGACTGTCAAGAGCTCCAGCTTAAGAAAAAAAAAAGTAAAAACCCACTCTGCACAGTGCAAGTGCTATCAGCACAGTCACTGCAGCCCAGTGAAGGCAGGTTACATGCATGGATGTAAAAGTACTTTGCATGCATCTGTTAGCATGCAAAGAAAGGCACCATTCAATGTGGGTCTTACTTTTCATAGATTCCTGGCTGTCTTCAGCAAACATGGCCTAAGAGAGACTGAGCACCAAGAGTTACAAAACAAAACAATTAAAAGCAAGGAACCAGTGTGAGGTATTTGTACTGAAAGTCATCTAATAATTAGATGAATCTACATATGGATGAATTCGGATGAATGTAAATATATCACAATATAGTAGAGACTGTGCATTAACTACAAGGGTTAGCACTGATTTATTGTTTTCGTAGCTTTCCTTTCCACCTTTTTTTCTTTTCAAGGGAAGAAAGTTGTTGGATTGAGTATATTTGAAGAGAACTTTCAGAAAGGAAGAGAATCTTGCTGGGCATGAACATGATGGTCTGTGCAACTACTAAAACTCACCTCTCCAATTCTTCCTTCCAGTTGCTCAGAACAGACAGAGGACAAAGTATCAGAAATGTCTCTTTGTTTGTTAGCTTTTGGGCTAAATAAGCAAGTAGAGCAATAGTCTAGAAGGCAAAGAAAAGATTATTTTTAGTGACAAAGGAAGGTCTTAATCCAATAGCATAAAGCAACATAAATTTTCTCCTATTGAGCTCTGTAGCTGCTTCCTACAGGTTCTCTAACACAAAGTAGAACTTCAAAAGATACCAAATGAGAAGCAGAATAAGTGACAGAAATTTAAATCCAAAAACTGCAACCCTGACATCTGGAGTCCCTTTTCCAAAGCCCCTTCTCCCACAGTCACAAAAAAAGAAGAGCTACCACACATCACTTCAAATGATTACTTTGTTATTGGAGACACAAAAATCACTCTCCAACAAAACTACAGTGCATCTAAAAATTCAATACACACAAAAAAATCCTTAAAATAATGGCTGACTTTTTTTTTAAAACAAAACCCTGAAACTCTTTTGGAGCATTACTCGGAACCTACTAAGTTTTAAGTAAATAAGGAATGAAAAAAGGGTTTTCTTTCAAGTAAGGACTTTAGGATTGGGTTGCTTAACAGATCAATCATTAAGGTGTCTCCCCCCACCTCATCTTGCAGAAACACTGGCCAAACAAAAAACAAAATAGAACAAAGCTGATTTCTCAGAAGAAAACACACACCTGACACGTTTTTCCTAGACCCATCTCATCACCCAGGATGCAGCCATGCTGGACTTCATAACACTGAACCAGCCACTTCACACCTTCTACTTGATAGGGCCGAAGCTTAATACCTGGGAATAAATGCAGCAGTTTGTTACGTTTAGGCAGTCACCCTATACACTCAAGAGGCCATTTCCCCTTGAAGCCAGGTTTTGCTCAGATCAGATCCAACTGGCCAACAGTCCTGCAGGAAAAATCACACACTCAGAGCTCAAGCTAAATTGTCTCAGTCCTTTCCAGCAGGACAACAATATTACTGGAATCCATTACACTAAGCCACACCCAGGAACATACACACACAAAAGCACTGAGCCGTTATAAGGGTCTGTACAAGGATAATGAAGTTGTTGCTCTGCATTCCTACAACACAGGGGGGTTTGCAGCTCAGGCTGCTTTTTAAAATACCTAAGAGCTCAGCTCTAGGCTAACAGTCTGCAAGTTTTTCTCTGCAATAATCTACTGTAGAATAATAAGCATTCTAAGTAACATATTTTCCAGATTTCCCATACTGAATGTAGGATACATCCCAGTAAGTGTCAACCACTGTAGCTACCACCATTCAAGAGCAGTCCTTGTTGACAAACAATACATCAAAGCATTTATTTTTTTTTGATTCTGCCACAAGAATTCTGCCACATTCTGCCTCCATATTAGCTCTGGTGAGGCTACACCTGGAGTATTGGGGGTAGTTCTGGGCTCCCCAGTATAACAGGGATGTGGAGCTTCTAGAGAGGGTCCAGTGGAAGGCAACACAGATGATTAAGGGACTGGAGCATCTCTCGTACAGGGAGAGACTGC